>CM021102.1:454013380-454217984 GCA_007115665.2 Sequoiadendron giganteum
GATATATATTGTCATCTTCAGTAGAGATATCAACAATATATTATGAAATTATACCCACAACTATAGGGAATTCCACCTATGCAACCAAATAATATTATCAACGATATTAATTCATTCATACTAGAGTGATAATTGCAGCTACAAATTGAATTTTTTTGTCATGGCATTCCAAGAGACCACATTTTTTTGAGGCATTTTTTCAAGCAGTTCACTTCCTTGTCTATGAAAGTATATTAGTAAGCAACAACAGAGACAAGGTAGTGAATAGTTTGAAAATTGCCTCAAAGAAATGTGGTTTCATGGTGATTGGAATGTTATGACAAGCCATAGACAAGGAAATGATTTTTTTGTAGGTATGATTGCTTATCTATGGCTTTCCATTGTGTTTTGGCAAGCATATACTCACCTGACACTATGTTTTCCAACTTGCAATTATAGAATGCATGTATATGGTTGTTGGAAAACATTGTGTGTTTACTATCAAAGGATAATAGTAGATCTGGATTGTCATGGCATTCCAACACCAAGGTGATTGGAATAACATGATAAGCCATAGACAAGGAAATTAACTATTTCTATGGCATGCCATTATGTTTTGGTAGATATGTACTCACCGCACACTATGTTTTCCAACTTGCAATCACATTATGCATGTATATGGTTGTTGGAACACATCGTGTGTTTACTATGAAAGCATAATAGTAGATTTCGATTGTCATGGAATTCCAACACCATGGTGATTGGGATGACATTAAAATCCATAAACAAGGCAATGAACTATTTCTATGTATGATTGCTTATCTATGCCATGCCATTGTGTTTTGGGAGACATATACTCACCTCACACTGTGTTTTCCAACATTCAATCAGTTTGCATGTATATGGTTGTTGGAAAACATTTTGTGTTTACTATCAAAGAATAATAGTAGATCTAGATTTTCATGGCATTCCAACACCATGGTGATTGGAATGACATAGCAAGCCATAGAAAAGGCAATGAACTGTTTGTATGTATGATTGCTTATATATGGCATGCCATTGTGTTTTGGGAGACATATACTCACCTCACACTATTTTTTCCAGCTTTCAATTACACTATCCATTATCTTATATGTATTTTACCATTTACTTTAGAGTGTTGTAGATATTTATGGTCTATGGTTTCATTAAATCTAACAACGAGAATCCATTTCACATTGTGTTGTGTAAGCTTCCATGCATCACACCATAATTATTGTTAGAAGTGTATTCTTTGTTGTGCACTTCAATGTTTTTGTTCTATTGCATTTTTATTCTTTTTTGGGGGTTGCGGACTAGAAGGTAACCCATAGTGATCAGATAAGATTGAATGGCCATTTTCATTGTTTGTTTTATTGCTTGCATTATAATGAAAAGATTAGTATTACTATTAGTTTTTTGTGATAACTCTGGAACTTTATGGGCTGAGGATTGGGAAGCAACCCATATCCTCCTAGGTAAGATTCAAAGATTGTGTTCAGTATTTTGATTCATTTCTTGCATTAGAATGAAATGATTAGTCTTTTGAAATAAATCTACCATTTTATGGGGTTAGTTTACATTTTTTTTTTCTTGATATTTTTATTTCCTCTTTGTGCCATGCATGCAAAATGATCACATGAACTAGTATTGGGTGAATTTATAAACTAATTTAAATCATTTTCTTCCCTCTATTTTCCAAAAAATGTGCCATTTGTTGCATATTTTATGTTTTGACTGCTTGACGAAATTTGTAAATCTAGAATACAAATATGCAAGTTAGACATTAGAGATTATAATATACTAGCTTTGCTATATCGATATGGAGTTTGAATTTAAAGGCATGCTAAGCTTAGACTAGGATAATCTATAGGTATTTCTAATCTTCAACTTAATACACATATCCAATATGTCCATGCACAAAGGTATACACTAGAATAGATATTGGCTATTTAATACTGCTACATGCTACTGATTCCCAATTATGACCATGTTTTACATGACAACAAAAGTAGCTTTCCACATCCTGACAGAAGAAATCCTTGAAATATAATTTCCATTTGTCTTTGTGACATATGATAACCTTGTTCTATATTTTTGCATAGAAATGAGTTTCTTGTGATATGTATGGTACAACAACGATGTAAAGTATAATTGTGGTTATGATTGAGGACATAACTTATTAGGAAAATATTTGATGGAAGGTCAACTTGATATCAAGTTCGGGCTGTTGCAGTATTGAATTAATGGATTTATGTTGTAGAATTGTCATAATACATATTACTACATTTTTTAATTTTGTGTGTTTGATTCTAAAGCTAGATTTTCATTGGTGAAAGTTGTCTATTTGAACAATTGCATAGCACATTTTTTCTTTTTTTATTGAATCAAAGTTGTTGAGAAAAATACAAAGAACCATGGCTATGAGAAAACAATATCCATAACTAGTATAACTACATAGCATCCATCTAATTAAGATACATATTAGCCCTCCAAAGAAGGGAAAAATGAAAATAGATACAACAATAAATTTGTCACATACCAAATGAGGCTGAAGCAAGAGAAAATTTTAAACTGAAACAGTCCCAATTGAAGAATACCCAATCAAAGCATTCAGCTGTGTAGGTTCTAGTATCGGCTTTGATATCCAATTGATCAACCACATGGTTGATAGTATTATGTATACATCCTTGAAGCATTGATAATTGGATTTGTTCAAACATCCCTGAATACAACAAAGAATTATCCAAGTAGATTCAATCTAAGGAAACTTGCAGTTATGAACAAGAATCATGGAGGGTTAGTGTATGGCATCTCCAACCTAAGGCATAGCACAAAGTTAATGGGTGACTAGTATCATAAGAGTAATATTTCAGGTCCTAGGAGGTCAAATTTTCTACTTTGTACACTGTAAATTTTTGAACTTATGATGGATTTTTATTGCATTAGGACAATCATAGATTCCATGAATGGATCTTAGTCAATCTGATTGGTTGATTGCATATTGGTCAACATAAGTTGGACAATACTATATAAAGGTCAATTTACGTAGACAAGGAAATGAACTATTTTTGTGTATGATTTCTTATCTATGGGTTGCCACTGTGTTTTGGTAGATATATACTCATCTCACACTGTGTTTTCCAACTTGCAATCGTATTGTGCATGTGTATGCTTGTTGGAAAACATTGGGTGTTTACTATCAAAACATAATAGTAAATATGGATTGTCATGGCATTGCAACACCATGGTGATTGGAGTGCCATGACAAGCCATAGACAAGGAAATGAACTATTTTTTTGTATGATTGATTATCTATGGGTTTTAAGTGTGTTTTGGCAAACATATACTCAGGTCACACTGTGTTTTCCAAATTTCAAACGTCTTGTGCATGTATATACTTGTTGGAAAACATCAAGATTTTACTATCAAATAATAATAGTAAATATGGATTCTCATGGAATTGCAACACCCTAGTGATTGGAATTCCATGAAAATCCATAGACAAGTCAATGAATTTTTTTTGTGTATGATTTCTTATCTATGGGTTGCTATTGTGTTTTGGCAGACATATACTCAACTCACACTATGTTTTCCAACATCCAATTATATTGTGCATGTATATGATTGTTGGAAAACATCAGTTGTTTACTATCAAAGCATACTAGTAAATATGGATTATCATGGCATTGCAACACCATAGTAACTGGAATGCCATGACAAGCCATAGTCTAGGCAATGAACTATTTCTATTGTTTGTCTATGGCTTGTCATGGCATTCCAGATGATGGTGCTAGAATGCAATGACAATCCATATTTACAATTATTCTTTGATACATTTTTTCAATAATTCATATTTACTATTTAGCCATGGTGTTTGAAGCAATGAGAATCCATATTGACTATTATGCTTCGATATATTTTTTGGAAGCCTGCATATGTTGTTCAAAAGAACCTATTCTAGGCTTTTAGCCATAGTAGCAAGGCAATGAATAGTTTGATAGAATGCTTTGGTAGTCATGGCAGTCCTTCACCACAGGATCACATTTCTTTGAGGCATTATATGAAACAGTTCACTATGCTACCACATTTTTCATACATGTCTACCAATGAGTTCTATCAAACTATTCACTGCCTTGCTGCTATGGCTAAAATCCTAAAATAGGTTCTTTTGAACAAGCTACGCATGCTTGTAAAAAATCTACCAAAGCATAGTGGTAAGCAACAACATAGAGAAGGAAGTGAAGTTTTTGATAAAATTCTTGAAATAAATGTGGTCACGTGGTGATGGAATTCCATAACAATCCATATTTTTGTCTTGCTGCTATATGGATTTTCATGGCATTCCATCTACATGAGACCAGATTTCTTTCAGGCATTTTATGAAACAAATCACTACCTTGTCTATGCTACCATATTTTTCATACATGTCTACCAAACCATTTAATCAAATAGTTGAGTGCCTTGCTGCTATGGCTAAAATCCTATAATAGGTGCTTTTGAACAAGGTATGCATGCTTGCAAAAAATATATCAAAGCATAATAGTAAATCATTGAAAATAGTAAACCTATCAATGACAACCCAAAAACTCCAATCACATGAACTCAATCAGGTACCCATTAAAATGCAGTTTAATTACACTCAAGCATAGTGAACCTTTGTAGACAAGATTAAACTTGTTATAAACTTCTCATAATGAACCTCATATAAGGTTTAAGAACAAACTTGCAAGCAATGAAAGAACGTAAAACAACTTCAAACAAACTTAATGGGCTTAAAAACATGTAATTGATTTGTAACCTTTCATTGTGATCATATACCTTTGATGCAGAATATTATGCTTTCGACATTGGTTTAGATCCTTGTAGAAGCATGAAGATCTCATCAACAAACATCAATCATGTCTTAATGCCAAAAACCTATCCACCAAATAGCTTAGAGTCACAACATCAAAATGTATTAGCCATCAGGAATAAAATGTGAATGATGAATGTGCAATGAGTACTTGTTCAATACCTCTAACTTTGTCATGAAATAAATCTATCAAACTTTTACAACAAATATCAATACCTTTTGCACCAACACCATTTGAACAAGTAATGAGTGAACAATAAGGACTTTGACATGAATATCAACAACCACTTTGGTTGTAGATCACCAAATGAATGAATAATCTCTTTGAAACCAATCCATGAGAACACAATGAAGCAACTCAGTCTGCATGAAATTGAAATCAAACACCTTTTGACATAAATGACAAACAACATTAGCGTAGACATGTCTAAAATTTTTTGAAGTATACATAAGGCATGTGGTATGTTTCAAGTATACAAGTAGAACACAATATTGTAACTCATACATTTGTTAGTAACAATAACTAAGAACACTTTAGTAACACTTTTCAAGCAAGAAGATACATATTTCAGACTTCTATATGAACATGTGAACACTTGAGATCTGTAAACACTTATTATAAACTTCAATTATGTCTAAGAGCTAGAAGATAATGCATGCATGAAATGAAACAAACTCACATTCAACATGGACTATTGATATGGTTGTTTCCCTCAGTCTTTGATTGCATAACCTTGTTATTTCCTTCATATTGTTCTTTGAATGGTATGATGTGAATCTTGTTATGATAGATCAAGGTATGTTTGAGTTGTACATAGATAATGATATGTGAGATTTATAAATATGAATGACTTGGGTGGGTGCAACAAAGAAAGGATTACGACACATTGATTAGATGCAAGAAAAGAAGATAAATGGCTTATGAAAAGTATTTGGTATGGGAGGAAAGGATATGAAAGGCTGGATAAGCAAATGAATGGAATGGAAATGCTATCAATTCGTTATTTTTGAGTTGTAGATAGAAAATGATATACAAGATTTACAAATAATAATGACCTAGGTGGATCCAAAGAAGAAAGGAATGCAATACATTGATGTGATGCAAGGAAATCATATAAATGGCTTATGGAATGTATTTGATATGGGAGGAAAGGATATGGAAGGTTGGATATGGAAATGAATGAAATGGAAAGGGTAGGAAGTGATCATTTGTTTCATCATAGAGTGGAACGATTTTCTCTTTGTTATCAGTTATGCTTTTTGTAGTCATCATAGGGTCGACTGACTCAATACACATACATAAGAAAGACTCATGCCCCTTTTCCCACTCTCCTTCATACACAACGAGTTGTAGAGATCCTCGAGCTTCCTCAGAATGTGACAAGAAAAGAAAAGATATAAAAACATAATGATATTTATGGATACAATAGACAAGATTTAAGATAAAGCACAAGTTGTCATGCATGCAATATAAAAATTATAAATATGCAAGATCATGATAATGAAAAAATGCAAATGCTAATGCATATGATAAGGACCAATGCACTAAATAGTTGTAGGATGGAAAAAAAAGTGGGTTGTGACTTAGTAAAGCCCAATGTTTTAGTATTCTATAGAGTTTATGGTTTCTTTAAATGTGTTACTCATAACAATTATAACACAATGATAAATAAGAATTTAAATGATAATGATAAACAAGATCTTATTCCTTAGTCAAGCTGAAAACCAAAGGACATATGGATGGATAGGGATCAATGATATGGGTTAATGATAGGACATGTAAGGATATGCCCTATATGGAGGATGAATATAGATGGATCAACATATGGAATGCTATGGGTGGAGGGAACCAATGACAAGGGAACGTAAAATATTTTCTCTTATACAAAGGAGAAGTAGAGGACCTAAGGATGACTCCAAAGATGGCATGCTAAAGTAATAACATGCCCGCATGGTAAGAGGTATGACAAGTTATAATGACATGACATGGATATGGAATATAAATGGACATGAAAGGAAACATAACATGGATGACAAGTGATATGGACGATGGAAGACACACATGGTATAAAGAATGCTTTAGATTCAATTTCTTGCTATTTTGTCCCAATACTTTATGCAAGATCAAAGGAAGGTGGATAGGATGGAATATAAATGAAGGAATATGATGGCTAAGTGGAAATAGTATAATCAATAATGTATCGTATGAATGGAAAATTCTTGCCCCCAAGTGTAAAAGCAAGGGTACGCGTATGGATGTGAAAGCTAGTGGATATGAATGACCATGGAAATGGAATCTGATGAAGGTGTATGGATATGAATGGACGACTCAATTATCTCTTTGCGGAAGATAGTACCCCACCAACTAAATGTTTCTTATAGACCATGGCTAACATGTTCTCAATTAAAGATGTTGGTAGGAAAATTGGTAAAGATATTGGAATGTATATGGGTAGGCAGTAGGGGGTTGAGGATTCATGCAAAGGATTGGATTAAATCTATGAAATGGGGGATGAATCTTGGATGGAAGTATGGAATGGAGTCATTATGAGGGAATATGGGCAAGAACAAAATTGGCACACACCTTGAAGGGTGGTGAAAGTTGAAGGATTGAGAGTGGGGTGGGATAATAAAGTTGGGCATATAAGGACAGAAAACGGATTTGGAGGATGAATAATGGAGGAATGGATGATGGTGGAATAATGGAGTCTTTTGGATTGGCAAGTAGGGATACCAATTTTGATTTTTTTAATTTTTAATGCATGCATTTGTTTGCTTGCTTTGGAACCCACATTGTTTCCACTTTTATTTTTTCTTTATAGCCCTTTCATTTTTTCTTAATAGGCACCTTCCATTTTTTTGGAAGTGTTTTGAACTTTTGATTTTGGAGCATATTTTTACTTTTTTTGGCATGTATTTTTAGTGAGACATGATGATATTTAGGTTTTAGTGGATTCTTCGATTTATGCATTTCTTGTTTGGTATCCCAATTGCTTGGATAGGCCATAGAGGGATTTTATGAAATCGGAGTATTTTAAAGTGGAAGGTGTTGGAATGAATTCAAGGATATGTGCCTTTGTTGTTCCTTAAAGGGAACCCAGGGATATGCATTAGGAAGATATGAGCCCATGATGGGTGGAAGGGTTCATGGATACAATCCAACAATAGAAAGTAAATATGATAGAGGAGGTGGATGTATTGATGTAAAGGGAGGCCTCTTATGTTTGACAGAGCTACCAACATCTTAAGAAGGAGGTATGCATCCAAGGCTGTAAGAAATTACATGTGTTTTAATATTAGGGTGTGCAGGTAAATGGAACTCATGAAGGTGTGTAGTATTGTATGAGAAAACCATCTTTTATAAAGGTGGATGAACCAATCTTATATGATTGTGGTTCATGAATGGGATCTTGTGAAAGTTTAGGATTATCATGAGATGTGAGGGAAATTCTTATACCTTGGGGGTCTTGACTTATTGAATGGATGGAAATATATTTTTTAATGAATTTATAATACATGACGATTATGGTATGGAGTTGACATACTTTGATCATGAGATGGTATGGCGTCATGACATGGAATGGAATGATTCAAGATGAACTAGTATCATGAGAGGGAGTATTTTGATCTTCATGTAAAAGGGGGATCTATGATGTCATTCTTTTGATCAATGAGGTCAAGTCTGTGACATGGTTGACTTTCTATAGGTGCTATAAAGGTGGAAAAACATGAAATGGATGAGCTGGATAAACATGGGATGGATGAGGTGAAAGTGGGTGGAACTAGAATACTACGACTACCATTTTTTGAAATAGAATTTTGCATCGGGTATTGTATTCCTTATAGGGTGAATTTTGGTGTTCCTTTGGTGAAATAGAATGGATAGCTGTTGGTTCAACATGGAACACATTTTGGGTTCCCTTGTTAATGGACAAAAAGGATGAGATGGACAGTGAAATGAGTTGGGTATAGGTTTGAATGGTAGGTTTATGGTTTTTATCACTTGATTAAGATTTAGATCTTGAATACCCCATCCCACTACGGAAGATCATACACACCTCCAAGCATATATAAACTCTATATTACTATGGTCTTCAAATGTATCATTCAATGTTTTATAAATGTGAAAACATAAATAATCTGTATGAAAATAAAATGGCTTGATGCAATGAGCACTTTCTTTTCTATGCACTATAACAATGTATTTTAGTCCACCTTCATAATGCAGGCTGAAAAACACAGTGGGTTGTATTTTGTAGATCATGCAGTGTTTTCCAACTTGCAATTATACGTGGATAGTATGGTTCTCATGAAACTCTTATGTTTTGGAGACCTTAAGAATTTCATGAAACTCACCTAAAAACATTATTTCAACTCTTCGGTGGACTAAAATTTGGGTTTCAAAATCGTGATATGATGGTAAATCAAAATGCACTGAATAATTGCAGGTTGGAAAACATAGTGGGGGATGTCAGTAGATGCTTCTAAAAATCTTGCATTTCCTTTTGATGGGTAGAAAGTTGATTATCCCTTTAAAAAAAATCCAATCCCATACAATTCACCTCCTTTCCATTCACTTTGGCCAATAGGAAGACCACTTGGCTGAAAAGCATCCCCTTTGCAGCATCTGAATTGCTACAAACTCATGCACTAGGAAATACAAATTGTATAGCTAGTTCAATTTCATATTCATATGCAACAAGAGATAGTGGAAACCTTGTGTTTCCTTTGCTCAACAATTTGGCCTATGATTGTTGAGTTGTGGAGGAAATGGTATGGGCTTAGATGTTGTCTAAAGGGATAATCATTACTCCTGTATGTAGATGTCCTATTCGAAGTGGGATTTTTCTTGTTTGTTCCGTATCCACTACGACATTACACAAATTCCCTCCTCCACCAACCTCCAATGCAGCTATTATTGTGGCATCTTAAAATTTTATCAGTTGTGCAACAACACCTTTGAATTTCGACCTATCAATTATGCAACAAAACCTTTAACATTTGATGTTTATCAGTTGAGCAACAACATCATCCATTTCTATCTTTGTTTTATCAAATTCCTATCTTTTAGATTGCAGCTCTCTATGAACAACATTAAGTTCCTCTTTTTTTCATCGTGACAACTTCTTCTTGTGTTTTAATTCCTTTTCTAACTGGTTAATTATAGTGTTTGGTTGTTCTTCTCCATGTTGAGCATGTTAGTGTTTCTTAGATCAGATTAGATAATAATATAAATGCAACACATAAGACAATGAACACAACAAGATACCCTGGGAAAACCCTCCTCTTGAGGGAGAAAAACCCAGCAAATGATTCTCTTATATATATATGATAATGACAGAAATCTGCTTACAACACAGCCCAGCAATGGCTAAGGATTTCGCACTTTTCCTTGATGCTTAGATACAAATGAATCTGCTCTTCCTTGAAGAACAGTCTGCTGCTATAGGAATGATGATCTGCTGATTAAGTATGAACTTCTTCTATGAATGCGAATTCATCTGCTGTTCAAGTAAGAGCTTCTTCTAGGACTGCGAATTCATCTGCTATTCAAGTATGAGCTTCTTCTAGGACTGCGAATTCTACTCAAGTATGAACTCTGCTCTTCATGTAATTGCGAACTTCTGCCTTAATCATAATAGCGAACTTTCTCTTGATTCGGATGTCTTCAATAACCAAATGACCTTGTATATATATGTTACAATGGCGCCTCTTCATTTAGGTCGGCCCTTTACAATAATAAACAATTAAATATAATTTTAGGTCGGCCAATATAGGAATCAATGTAGGGTCGGCCCTTGCTTTATATTTAATTTATTTCTCTTTGGAAGTGCAGACCGACGCTGCAATAACATCAACACTCCCTCTCAGCTAGGGATGAACTTCCATCTGCACAAGACACATCATATGAAAACAAAATAGAATATCACCTCAATGTGATGTTGTCACCTCAACGTGACTTTTACCATGGCTCTCCCAGAGAGTGATACATAAGCACAAAATAAAAAATCATCACGGATTCCCTCACGTGATGCTGTCATGGAGTCACACACATGACATCCACCATAGCTTCTCCCAGAGGGTGGAAACAAGGGCTTTCACCTCAATTCTCTCTCAATAGAGAATTGCATTATCAAGGGCTTACACCTCAACTCTCTCTCAGCAGAGAATTGCATTATCAAGGGCTTGCACCTCAACTCTCTCTCAGCAGAGAATTGCATTATCAAGGGCTTACACCTCAACTCTCTCTCAACAGAGAATTGCATTATCAAGGGCTTACACCTCAACTCTCTCTCAACAGAGAATTGCATTATCAAGGGATTTCACCTCGAACTTCTCTCAAAGAAGAACTCATTAAACAAAGGAACACTGATACTGAGACTCCCTCTCGATCCTGGCTTCAGAGATTGCAAAGAAGACTTCTGGAGATGTACTCCCTCTAGCCACCAACTCAGTCCCTCTAGTGTTTACTCCCTCTTGATCATTTCTTTGGTTGACATGACTTCTTCACAAGATGCCTCAAGCTTTTCATCACTAAGTAATCTCTTATCATCTTCTTCCCCCTAAACCTGTCCAGGAAGCATTTTAGATAGAGATTACTAACAGTCCATAATTATCCAAAGAAATATCAAGATTAGAATTGTACAAGTTATATCATGAATGAAATTTTTCCAAAGATCTTATGCTAGTGAACACAACACAATTCAAGAGAATCTACTATCTCTCTTAATTACAAGATCCAAAAAAAATAAATGATATAACTCAACAACCAAAGAATACTTATCTTTTTAACTATTCTGATAGGTCCAAATGCTGGACATAGTGTGATACGTTGTACTTGAGCTCAGATCAGTCCGTAGCCTTCATAGTTTGAATACAATGATGACCTGAAAGGTACATTGACTTCAAGAGATATCTCCAGCCATCAATGTAGTCCAATGATTGCAAGCTATGACTCCAAGCTTGATCATTTCTTCATTCAGTAAGACTTCGAGATTGCTTGATGCTCAAGTTATCTCAATGAAAAAACAATTCATGAACATTATTCAACCATGCAATACTTATTTCATGGATTTCAAAAAATCTCCTGAGTAATAGATAATTAATTCATTAATCATGACATGTCTTTCTTTCAATTTCACAGAAGAGCTAATCTCAACAAAACAAAAGACAAACTTCACAAATTGGCATGATCCTACTTGCAATGAATAAATCTAAAGAATCTTATTATAGTGATCACTATTTACTAGTCACACATAATCCTAAGTAAATAATGTCAAAATTGCATAACTCAACAAATTGAATTTTACCCTAGAATAGTAAATACAAAAAAACAAAGAATACTTATCTCTTAAATATTCAAAAGAGTGGACACCGTATGATATGTTGTTCTTGCGCTTAGTACACAACCTTCACAGCTTGAACATAGGCCCATGACTAGAGTAGAAATTCACTAGAATCATTTTGGGGAGAGATCTCAACCACATCCGCAAATGAAGCATGCTGATTAGGCCTGGTAGGACAATCCCTCGCATAGTGACCAAATTTGTCACATTTAAAGCATTGAACACGAGAGAGGTCCCATTTCTTCTTGAATGCAGGGCACCATCTGACCCATTATCTCGATTCCTTTTAAAGAATCCTTTCTTCCAAATTTTCCTTTCTTCGATGAATGAGAGGCGAGAACATGTAACTCTTCATTCTTTGAACTTTGACCAATGCCCCTTGCCGTTAGTCTCGACTCCTCTTGAATGCAGTCAATCCTCAATCGATCAAACTTGGGAAGTTCAGATCTTGCACTGATTCCTTGAATGAACGCTCCCATGAAAGTGGAAGACCATTGAGAGCAATCATGGTCAAATCCTTGTCATCAACAATATGACCAATGGTAGAGAGTTGATCTCTCAATTCGGAAATCTTCATGAAGTAGGTGATGACAAACTCTTCTTCCGCCATCTTAATGTGAAGTAGTTGTTGCTTCAAGGTTAGGGCACGACTGGTGTTGTTGATTTCGTACATCTCTTCCAATGTTTTGAACATCTCCCTTGCAGTATCCAACTTGAAGACAATTGGTACAATATGATCCTTGACGGAATCAACCAATACTTTCTTTGCCCTAGTGTCTTTCTTTCTCCATTGTAGCTTCTCTTCTTCCCCCTCAGGTTCGGGAACTTTTGTTTTCACAAACTCAGCCAAATCATTCTCTTCCAAAGTTAGCATGAACCTGAACCTCCATGATGTGTAGTTCGAGATCCCTTCGAGTCTATCCTCGATTTTCAGACCGTTCACCATCTTGAGAAAATTAGAAGGTAGACTGAAAAAGAACAATGAGGGTTGCAAACTAACAGATCTGAATCTGATCACGATCTTTTTCACACCCGCTCTGATACCATGTTAGTGTTTCTTAGATCAGATTAAATAATCAATTGTACAAAAGAAATGCAACACATAAGACAATGAACACAACAAGATACCCTGGGAAAACCCTCCTCTTGAGGGAGAAAAACCCAGCAAATGATTCTCTTATATATATATGATAATGACAGAAATCTGCTTACAACACAGCCCAGCAATGGCTAAGGATTTCACACTTTTCCTTGATGCTTAGATACAAATGAATCTGCTCTTCCTTGAAGAACAGTCTGCTGCTATAGGAATGATGATCTGCTGATTAAGTATGAACTTCTTCTATGAATGCGAATTCATCTGCTGTTCAAGTATGAGCTTCTTCTAGGATCATGTAATCTCGTTGTGGTGTGTGTAAGCATTACATTATCATATATAAAGAGATCATTATTTCAAAGATATTTGTTTTTTCCTATATGTTGCATTTATATTAGTATTGTTTTGTAGTGTGTTTACGATAAGAGTATGTTCTATGTTTCTTTTTTAAAGCCCATTAGGGAACTTCTCTGCCTTTTCAGATAAGACTTTCATGCCTCCACCCAACTGATTCTCTTTTTTTGCACTTAGATTTCGTATTACCTTTTCCTTATCATCCATTTCCAATTGTATTTGTTCCATGGAATTGCTAACTGATAGAATGCTTGCCTTCATTTTTTCAACTCCACTTAGAGCATCATGTCTCTCTTTCTTTAATTGCACAAATTCATATGCAATAGAAAACATTTCGAGTTAATCCACTTCTGCATTGCCATTTTCCACTTGTACATTCTACACATGCTCCTTCCCCAACTTGTCACGAGAAGGAACAACCTCTTTGTTCAATACATTATCTATCTCATTTACTTTGGTCTACTTATTTCTAAGTGTTTTAGAGAAGATTCCTTTTTTTCAATACACACTTTCCAATATGTCCTCATATTATTTTTATTACTACGATGTCATACAATTCTCATAACAAATATTTTTTGGATTTTGTCAGATTTATTTTAGGCAAAGGGATAGAGATTTGAATGTATTGAATGCTTTCATGTACCTTTGCAGTTGCTTTTTTCCCAACTTTGAGAGTGTATTCATGATTGAATAATCCATTTATTTCTTTTAACAAGTTATTTGCAACAAGTGTTTTTATGATTAAATAATTCATAAGTTTCTTTTAACAAGTTATTTGCAACAAGTGTATTTGTGATTATATAATTGATATGATTCAAATAAGACTTTCATGTCTCGACTCAACTATTCTCTTTTTCTACACTTACATCTAGTTTTACAACTATGAGTGGGTTGCAGTTTTCATAACACCCTATGTTTTCCAATCTGTAGTTTTACAAAACAGGATTCATTTAACTAAGAGCTTTTGTTTTCATAAATATATTGTGATATTTACTTGTTTTCTCAACAAGTGGCTGAATTAGTATTTGGAAGTAAATAACATTTTTTTCTCGATGCCTGCAATGCTATTTGTTACTAACTTTTTTTCACTTTTTTTTCACAATGCAACTAAAAATGTTGAACTTGAGAATTCACATCGGGCAGGTTCCCCATGACAATCAAGAAGACAATGGTAGTTCGTTCAGTATAGAGACAATGCATTGTGCTTTAAAATTTAATTGCTAGATGTTGGAGGATGCGATTCGCAAGGTCAATAGATTTTTGGAGCCCACAAAACCTATACTCCCCTATTCAGAGGTTGATGTAGCTTGCAGATTCCTGTCAAACTCCATGGACCTGCTGAAAAACCATATTCTAGTTCAAATTCTATGTGCAAAATATGTTTGGATCCATGTGGTCAATCACTAATAGCTTGAAAAATCATTGGAAAGATATGATGTTGATCAGGGTCTCGCCTCATTGGTGGCATCTTCCCATGTTCGTTGCTTCAATCATCCTCAGATATGAGATGTGTTCAAGAAACATTTAGCAGCAACATAGAGCATCAGGGTGATCATTTTTTTGACTAAGAAATGTGATTTCATGGTCATGTTGTTGATTCATAGATTGAAGTGGGCATATGGGAGATGTATCTTTCCCTCCGCACATTGCTTGACCACTCTACACCAGTTCTGACAAATGATGAAAGGTTTATTCAGTGGCTTGGCATAGAATGCCCCTATCATTCCAATGAGGGCACAAATGTAAACACAGAAAATGTAAAGAGTGAATCTGATTAGGATGTGGAAAGGCTTGTTAAATGAAAAATGGAATCTAAAACTTTAACTTTTATTATGTATTACTCTTTTCAAACACTACAATTGAATGAATGATATTTTTTATTGTTGTTTATTAGTGTTTATTACTCTATTTTTATCACTCTTTATTACTATTTATTATTGTTTAATACGTGAATACTATTCTGTAAAACTACATATTGTAAAACACAGGGTGTTGTAAAACATAGCAACCCACTCATAGTTGTATAACTAGATCTATTGTTTTGAAACACTACTGTTGAATGAAAGATATTTTGTATTGCATATGTCTGATGTTCTTCATATTGAAATGTCCATAAACATGAAAACTTCATTACCACATGTTTGTCCTTTTATCATTTGAAATTATTCAATACATTAAAAAATATATCCCTTTGCGTGAAAGAAATCTGACATAATCTAAAAAATATTTGTTATGAGAATTGTATGACATGATAGTAATAACAAAAATCCGAGGACATATTGGAAAGTGTGTAGTGAAAAAAAGGAATCTGCTCTAAAAAACTTGAAAAGAAGCAGACCAAAGTAAATGAGATAGATAATGTATTGACTAAAGAGGTTGTTCCTTATTGTGACAAGTGGAGGAAGGAGCATGTGCAGTATGTGCAAGGGGAAAATGGAAATGAAAAATTGGATTAACTCGAAAGGTTTTCTATTGCGTATGAATTTGTGCAATTAAAGAAAGAGAGACATGATGCTCTAAGTGGAGTTGAACAAATGAAGGAAAGAATTATATCAGTTAGCAATTCCATGGAACAAATACAATTGGAAATGGATGATAAGGAAAAGGAAATACCAGATCTAAGTGTAGAAAAAGAGAATCAATTCGTGGAGGCATGAAAGTCTTATCTGAAAGGGCAGAGAAGTTCCCTAACGAGCTTGCGAAAAAGAAACATCTACATTTTCTAATTGTAAACACACTGCAAAAACAATACTTGGAAATGATCAAAGTGGAGCAGAACAACCAAACATAATAATTAACTAGTTAGAAAAGAAATTAAACCACAAGAAGAATTTGTCACACTGAAAAGAAGAGGAGCTTAATGTTGTTCGAAGAGAGCTGCAATCTAAAAGACAAAAAATTGATAAAACAAAGACAACAATGGAAGGTGTTGTTGCACAACTGATAGGTCAAAAGTGAAAGGTCTTGTTGCATAAATTATAAACGTTAAATGTCAAAGGTGTTGTTGCATAGTTGATAGGTCAAAATTCAAAGGTGTTGTTGCACAACTGATAAAATTTTAAAATGCCACAACAATAGATGCATTGGAGGTTGGTGGAGGAGGGAATTTGTGTAATGTGGTAGTGGATACAAAATAGACAAGAAAGCTCCCACTTTGAATAGGACATCTACATACATGAGTAACGATTATCCCTTTAAAAAAATCCAAGCTCATACCATTTCCTCCACAACTCAACAGTCACCTGCCAAGTTGTTGGGCAATTGAAATGCAAGGCTGCCACTATCTCTTGTTGCATATGAACATGAAATTGAACCAGCTATCCAATTTTTATTTACTAGTTCATGAGTTTACAACAATTCAAATGTTGCAAAGGGGATGCTTTTCAGCCAAGTGGTCTTCTGATTGGCCGAAGTGAATGGCAAGGAGGTGAATTATATGGGCTTATATTTTGTTTCCTATTTGAAGTGGGAGATTTTATGTTTGTTCTGTATCCACTACTACATTACATAAATTCCCTCCTCCACCAACCTCCAATGTAGTTATTTTTTGCATTTACAGGACCATTAAAGCTAATTTGAACTATTTTGAACTACTGCACATGTTTTGTTAAAGTTTTCATAATAGAAAGTAGTCATTGAACAAGAATTCAGAACTGAGTGGCAACCATTTGTGTTTTCCATCATGCAACTATTACGTGCATCTTTTGTTGGAAATGTATGAGGAAATTGAAATGGAATGTTTGTTGAAAGTAAGGGTTGTCATAAAATATAAAGGTGAAGTTGAAAACATTGTTTTGTTACATGTTGCATAAAAGAAAGCGGTCATTGAATAATAATTCAGAAGTGAGTCACAACCTAGTGTGTTTCCATCATGCAACTGCAATGAGCATTTTTTGTTCGAAATGTATGAACAAATATTGAAATGAAGTGTTCTCTTGAAAGTAAGGTTTGTTATAAACTATGGAGGTGAAGTTCAAAACATTGTTTTGTTATAGTGTGCATAAAATAAAGTGGTCATTGAACAAGAATTTAGAAGTGAGTCACAACCCAGTGTGTTTTCCATCCTATAACTATTATGTGCATTTTGTGTTCCAAACATATGAACAAATATTGAAATGGAGTGTTTTGCTGAAAGTAAGGGCTGTTAAAAAATATGAAGGTGAAGTTGAAAACATTGTTTTGTTATGGTGTGCATAAAAGAAAGCGGTCATTGAACAAGAATTGAGAAGTGAGTCACAACCCAATGTGTTTTCCATCCTGCAACTATTACATGCATTTTATGTTCCAAACATATAAATACATTGAAATGAAATATTTGTTGAGAGTAAGGGTTGTTATGAACTTCAATACATTGTTTAACAAGAATTGAGAAGTGAGTCAAAACACAGTGTGTTTTCCATTTCCTCTAACATTTTTTTGCATTTTCTATTCACAAAACGTACGACAATATTGAAATGGATGTTCGTTCAAAGTAAGGGTTGTTAAAAAATATGAAGATGAACTTCAAAATATTGTTTTCTTACAATCTTCATGAAAGAAACCACTCATTGAAAAAGAATTGAGAAGTGAGTCACAACCCAGTGTGTTTTCCATTTCCTCCAACTTTTTTCTACATTTTCTATTCACAAACTATATGATGATATTGAAATGGAATGTTCACTAAAAGTAAGGGTTATTAAAAAATATGAAGATGAAATTCAAAAAAAAAATTATTACAGTCTACATGAAAGAAACCGCTCATTGAACAAGAATTTATAAGTGAGTCACAACCTAGTGTGTTTTCCATTTCCTCCAACTTGTTTTCTGCATTTTCTATTCACAAACGTACAACGATATTGAAATGGAATGTTCATTGAAAGTAAGGGTTGTTAAAAAATATGAAGATGAACTTCAAAACATTGTTTTCTTAGAGTTTGCATGAAAGAAACCACTCATTGAACAAGAATTGATAAGTGAGTCACAACCTAGTGTGTTTTCCATTTCCTCCAACTTTCTTTTGCATTTTCTATTCACAAAACGTACGATGATATTGAAATGGAATGTTCGCTGAAAGTAAGGGTTGTTAAAAAATATGAAGGTGAAATTCAAAAAATTATTTTCTTATAGTCTACATGAAAGAAACTACTAATTGAACAAGAATTGATAAGTGAGTCACAACCCAGTGTGTTTTCCATTTCCTCCAACTTTTTTCTGCATTTTCTATTCACAAAACGTACGATACTGAAATGGAATGTTTGCTGAAAGTAAGGGTTGTTAAAAAATATGAAGATGAACTTAAAAACATTTTTTTCTTACAGTCTGCATTAAAGAAACTGCTCATTGAACAAGAATTGATAAGTGAGGCACAACCTAGTGTGTTTTCCATCATACAACTGTTATGCACATTTTGTGTTCCAAACATATAACACATATTGAAACGGAGTGTTCTGCTGAAAGTAAGGGTTGTTAAAAATATGTAGGTGAAGTTGAAAAAAATGTTTTGTTATAGTGCGCATAAAAGAAAGTGGTCATTGAACAAGAATTCAGAAGTGAATCACAACCGAGTGTGTTTTCCATCATGCAACTATTTTGTGCATTTTTTGTTTGAAACGTATGAACAAATATTGAAATGGAGTGTTTGGTTAAAGTAAGGGTTGTTAAAAAATATGAAGCTCAACTTCAAGTCTTCAATACATTGTTTTGTTGCAGTCTACAAAACATAAAGTGCTAGTTGCATGTGCTTACATTTTTAAGTAAGTTTTACATAAATAATAAGACTTGAGGTGGTATTTCCTACCATTATTTGATGGCATTTGACATTGTTTTCCATGAAATTTTACATGGAAACAAAAAGTGTCATAAAATTTGCATGAACATAGTCTTATATTTTTTTTAATTAAGAGGAGTAAACGCTTTTGACCTAGAGCTATGAACTGGTGAGGTCACAAACGGGGAACCTCATCCCCAATATAAACTATCAAAAACTAGACCCCAAAGGGATTGGAGCCTTGATGGAAAGATTAACAATTGCATAATGCTACTATTGGCAGAAGACCATAATCTTCAAACATACCAAAGTACTATAATTCCACATGATAATTGATCAATAATTAAATGATCAAAGATAATGTAATTCCACACCATAATTGTTCAATAATTACATGATAAAATATAATGTAATTCCACACCATAATTTTTTAATAATTACATGATCAAAGATAATGTAATTCCCCACCATAATTGTTCAATAATTACATGATCAAAGATAATGTAATTCCACACCATAATTGTTCAATAATTACATGATCAAAGATCGAATGGAAAATGAATATTATCGGCCTCTCTCATCCTCTACTATAGTGCCTTCTATGTGCAATTAAGGAGACGGTCAGATAAGATCTTATAGGCTTCTTTAAGTCCTTGGCACTGATGGTGGGGTGATTCCACTTGCACGAGGGTTCGGGGAAGCCTCTGCTTCAACCATTGCACTTTCAACACCTTCAGCCTATAAGAAACCCATGAATAAATGACTATGTTCAACAATTAACATATGGATATAAGGAAAAGGAAACATCAGATCTAAGCATAGAGAAAGAGAATCAGTAGCGGGGAGATGAAATTCCTATCTAAAAAAACTAAAAGATTTCGTAACACATTTATATGAGCCTCTAGAGGAGAAATACAATTGAAAATAGATGAGAAGGAAAAGGAAAATTTAGATAGAACAAGAAATGTCGCTAATAATCGAGGCCCAATTTTTTTGCTTCTTTCACAGAAGTTGAAGGAAATTGAGAAATTGAGTAGGGTGGTGTCAAGAATCAATAAAATTAGGCCTCGATCTTATTGGCAACGTTTCTTCACACCTGTCACTTCCTTAAGTTCATCCTTGCCCTACAACGTGAAGAATGTTAACATCACATCAAACTCAAATGCATGCAACAAATTCATTCAAATTATGAAAATACACATTCAAAAGCATATTTCAAGATTACCCTTTCTTCCACTTAATTCCTCTGAGAGAACCAAGGATAGTGTGTTTTCTAATATACTATCAAAATCAGCATATTCCTAATAGAAATGAAATTTTCTAAATGAAATCATAGACACTCTAAAATCAGAGCAAAAAGCGACTACAATGACACATATTACAACCAACCACAAATGCGTACTTCAAAAGGGAAAGTGCACGATCTCCTCCCCAGGAACCCTTTCTTCTTATTGCCCTGTCGAGGCACATTTCACTATCCCAAATGGACACTAACTTGCTCACACCCACCACTTCCTTGTCCATCCTTTCCCTCTAATGCTAGGAATGTAATTGTCACATCAAATTCAAATACATGCAACCAATTCATTCAAACTATCAAAATACACATTAAAAAGAAGATTTCAATATTACCCTTTCTCTCGCTTTCTTCCACTTTCCCCTTCCAAGTATGCATCTGTGGTTTCCTGTAATATGTAAAAAAGTTGCAAGTGTTATGGAACAGTTAAAGTTCAAAAATTTATTGCACTGATTTTTGTCAGCAAGCATATAGTTTTTCAATCATAAGAAACAAAAATTTAAGGTGGACTTCCTTACATTCTTGGTGCATAGGAAACAAAATAATTTGACAAGGAAATAACTGGCAAGGGGTAGTGTGTTTTCCAACACTGCAAATAATGTGAGCATTTTATTTTCTTGCAATCAGATGAAGATAGAGAAATTCTATTTTTACTGTTACAAATAGCATTTAATATGACTATTCATTTGAAAGTATCCATGATGACAAAATTAGTCGACCTCAAACGATTTAAATGTCGACCTTTTTCTTTCATTTATAAGCAATCTACCATAAACAATAAGACTTCAGGTGGCATTGCCTACTGGTATATTTCATATTAACATAGATAGAATGAACATTATAAACACAACCAAATGATTATTGTCACAACCTGCATAACATAACAGAAAGTGGTCATTGAACAAGAATTGAGAAGTGAGTCACAACCCTATGTGTTTTCCATCTTGTAACTGTTATGTGCATTTTGTGTTGCAAACAAATGAACATATATTGAAATGGAATGTTTTCTGAAAGTAAGGGTTGTCATAAAATATGAAGGTGAACTTCAAAAAATTATTTTGTTACAGTCTGCATAATAGAAAGTTCTCATTGAACAAGAATTCAAAAGTGAGTCACAACCCTGTGTGTTTTCCATCCTAAAATTATTATGTGCAATTTTTGTTCCAAATGTATGACAATATTGAAATGGAATATTTGCTGAAAGTAAGGGTTGTTGAATACATTCATACCGTTAATATAATTTATGATGGGGGATAGATAAAAGTATCCAAAATCAACTAAGGCGTCACCAACTAATTGGGTTCTCACAGTGTAAGTAACAAAAACATTTTCATTACATTCATACTGTCTATGTTTAATTGCAAGCTCAAAAACATTGGGTGTTATGAACCCTGCAACCCAAATAGTGCTTCCAAACCTTTTACAAGTAACAACCCAATTGGTTACTGACCCCTTAGGTGAATTTGGATAGTCTTATATATCCCCAACATGCAACTCCTTGCAGAAAGAGAAAACCCAGAACACAGAGTGTTTTCCAAGAACATTACTTGTTACAATCTAAAAAACATGTCTTAATCAAATCAACGCCCTTCCCTCCCACATTGAATGGATAGCTTCTCGTATAAGGAGAAAAAACTCTGGCATAATTCGATGCAAGAGGACACCTCCTCGCTTTCCTTGCCATGACGTTTTCTCCCGTCTGTCGGTTTCATCACTTTTATCATCCGTCTTGGACACTATGCCATCTCCTCATGTTATGTATGGTTTTATGCATTTTTGTATGTACATAGGTTTTTTTTTTAGAGAGATTAGTTGTGTCCATACAGGGTTTTACAACAGTGTGTGGGTTGAAGGTTTCATAAATCCTGCACTCACATCCCACTATGTTTTCCAACCCGCAATCATACAGAGTTTTAATCGTTATTGGAGAACACTGGGTGTTTAAAAACGGTGCCTTTCATTGCATTCCTATGGTCTAAATAACAAAATCTTTTCAAGACGAGTATTCATACTATTGTGTAAAATTCTAGGTTGCAAAACACTGGTTTTTCAAAATCTGTAACCCACACAATGTTGTAAAACCCTTTTACAAGTGACAACCCAATTGATTACATACCCCTCACCTCAATTCCATTATTTTTTCATCCCCCCCACCTTCTCTCTAACCTTTCACTTTCAACCTGCAGAATGAGAAAACCCACAACACAGAGTGTTTTCCAATAACAGTACTTCTTACATATTAACCATGAGGTTTCCTTCCATTGTTGGTTCTGTCACTTCTATCATCCATCTGGTGGGCCCCGCACTACACCATCTCTTCATGTTATGTATGTTACCATGTATGTCGTTACATATGTTTTCATGTGTTTTGTGTGTACATAGGTTCTTTTTTGTATAGAAGTCGGAGAAAGCTAACTCCTAGACAAAAAGAACCTATGTATGTAACATGATATCATACCCCCCATACCCCATGCCACACAGTGGACAAACAAAACCTTGATGGACGGCTAGCCACATGTTGTTAGGTGGCGTCACTGGAAAAGGATGCGCAATCGGTAGGAAATGAGAAAACTCTAGACAAAATGCACCTACCATCGTCATTTTCCATATTTGCATTTTTCCACTTTGGTGGGTGGTGAGAGAGGAGGCACAGGCAAGGAAAATGGCCGAAATAGAGATTTTTTTTTTCTTTTCTTTGTACATAGGTGTCTTTTGTCTACATTTTTGTTGCATGCACAGAGCTATAATTCATCATTTGCAACATTTCATATTGCAATTTGGTTGGGAGCGTAGGCGACGTAATGGAGGCCGAACAAGAGAAACACATTCAACACACACGACGGCTAGCCAATAGGTATGTATATTTGCCATTGTATATGCCATTTTACCATTCTATAGGAACTGTGAAGCATGATAGTTAAATGTGTTTCTATGAAGCATTGAACAATGGTTAAATGAGTTTTCTAAAAAGCATTGAATGACTATTGATTAAAGAAAAAGGGTTTTCGTTGATGGAAAAATAATTTTTTTATTTGCATGTAGGGTTTTCATATGAAATGCATAGTTAATTTTGTTTATGTAGAATAAAAATATTAAACTAGAAATTCTTTGCATTCACCACAGTAAGCATCTCATCTATACAAATATCATAACTTCTTAATGTAGAATAAATTTTGGAAGTTTAACTGACCTGTACACTTTCAATTCAAGCTATGATAGCTAGAATCACTTGTATTCAGTGGAGAAGCTTCACATATCCTAAAGCATCCTTCTGAATCCACTTACCGATGATTTCTTTAATTTTGTTTCCTCAAATATATCAACCACCTGGAAGGAAGACAAGTATTAGAGATAGATTAAATTGGAAAATTAAAGACATTTGGTGCTACAAAGAATTCTTTTTATTCTGAATTTCACCAATATACAATTTATATGTTGTGGTGAGTGTCAAATTCCAGCTTGCACAGACAATAAACAAACATATTAAACTATACAATGGGAATTTAATTTCCAATTTAACCTATCGCTAACATTAGTAGTATGATCAACAATTATATCTATCATTCTTCCATTCTGTAGGAGCTGTGAAGCACTGAATGTTCATTTAGATATATAAAATACTCATCCCTCCTAACATATGAAAGAGGCCATAAATTACAATAATCAATAAGCGCATAGAAGATAGAACTAGAAGGATACCACATACCGCTATCAGACTTATGTTTATATCCTGTGTCTCTCAATGAACATCTAAATGACATATCGGTATCGTAACATTGTTCAATGATATTGTAAACTGAACCATTACTTGTACAAATGACTAAAAAAATATAGATCATTGCATCTTAACAAGGGTTAACAAGTCAACAAAAGCCTTGCTAATCACCTTGATTGACCAAAAAATAGTAGTTAATCTACCGACAAAACACACCTATGTACATACAAAAAGGAATAAAACCGTACACAAAAACATACATAGAAACATAACATGAAAAGAAGGAAGAATAGGATGTCAGTGCAGAAAATAGAATTAGTTGGTTGGAGACATGAGACTCCTATGTGAAAAAGGTAGACAAATTTTGTAAAGAACTTATTAAAAACAAAACATCTACATTCTCTAATCAAAAAGACACTCTCAAAGTTGAGAATCATATTTGGGTTGCAGGTTTAATAACACATATTGTTTTCCAGCATGCAAGTATATATAGACAACATGCTTCTAATGAAAAACTTAAAGTTTGTAGGTAGTAAGAATGTACTAAACTTCATTCACCTTCACAATTTATAGCAACTCTTACTTTCAGAAAAAAAATTGAAATTCAATTTCGTCGTATCATTTAAAAATAAATGCACAATATGATTTGCAAGTTGAAAAACACAATGTGGTTTTCCATTTATTTCATTCTATACATTCAAAGTTATGTGGTTAAGAGAACGACCAAGAATGTCTTGAAAAGCTTTTGTTAATTAGGCAGTACGAATGCAATGAAAGGCAACATTTTATAAACACCCACGGTTTCCCAATGTTCAACCATTAAAACTCTGAATGATTGCAGGTTGGAAAACACAATGGGAGGTGAGTGCATGATTTATGAAACCTCCAACCCACACAATGTTGTAAAACCCTCTATGGACACAACTAATCTTCCGAAAAAATGCACCTATGTACATACAAAAATGCATAAAAACATATAAAACTCTGAATGATTGCAGGTTGGAAAACACAATGGGAGGTGAGTGCATGATTTATGAAACCTCCAACCCACACAATGTTGTAAAACCCTCTATGGACACAACTAATCTTCCGAAAAAATGCACCTATGTACATACAAAAATGCATTAAAAACATACATAACAAAATATATGGAAAGATACATAACATGAGAAAACATAGTGTGGGACCTGCCAAATAGATGATAGAAGTGACAAAATCGACAGAGGGAAGGAAACGTCACAGTGAGGAAAGTGAGGAGGTGTCCCATCGCATCGAATTACACCAACATTTTTTTGCCTTGTGCAAGAAGCTATCCGTTCACTATGGGAGGGAAGGGCGTTCATGTGATTAAGAAATGTGTTTTAGATTGTAACAAGTATTGTTCTTGGAAAACACTCTGTGTTCTAGGTTTTCTCATTTTACAGGTTGAAAGTGAATCATTGGAGAGAAAGGGGGCATTGCAGGTGGGGGAGATGACCAAGCAAGTTGAGGTGAGGGGTTTCTAACTAGCTTTATTTACATAGGTGCGTCAGCTCAGTTTTCTTGGCTTACCAATTGGGTTGCTACGTCTAGAGCATTTTACAACACTGTGTGGGTTGTAGATTTCTTAAAACTTAATGTTTTCCAATCCCATTATATTCTTACTATCTAATTCACAAAAGGCTCTCAAGACAATCACAAAACATACCAAATTGAGGTGAGGGGTGAGTAACCAATTGGGTTGTTACTTGTAAAGGGTTTTAAAACATTATGTGGGTTGTAAATTTTGAAAAAACAATGTTTTGCAACCTGAAATTTTACAAAATAGTATGAATGCAATTTAGACATTACAAAAAATGTGAGTATGAGTTGTCATTTTTAGATATTTTTTTCTGGTGCAGGAATTGGAGGCAGAATGATATGTGTGTTTTTAGTTTGGAGAAAGAAGGGGGAAAACACTATGCGTTTCATGTTTTCACATTGAAAGTTGAAGGTTGGAGTGCACATGTAGGAGTTGGAGTAGAAAACCAATGTTTTGAAACCTAGAATTTAACAAAATGGTATGAATGTAATTAAGACAGTATAAATGTAATGAAATGCACCTTATAACAAGACTTACGAAGAATAAAAATTGCATTTACATTTCTTAATATGATCCAAATATACATGTACAATATGATTGCAGGTTGGAAAACACAGTGGGAGGTGAGGTGACAACATGATTTATGAAACCTCCAACACACAAAATGTTGTTAAACCCTGTACACACTGAAATCAAATACCTTACTAGCTTTCTAGAAAATGGTGCCTATCACGACACTCCTACGGTATAAATAACACAAAGCTTTTCAATACATACATACTATTTTGGAAAATCCTAGGATGCAAAACACTATGTTTTACAAAACCTGTAATCCACTCAAGCAGATATACATACCTGCTAACTCTGAACACCTGCAACTCCTTCTCGTTGCTATCCACCGAAACGTCATTGTAGAAAATGGGACCTCGTTTGGGATTTTTGATATTTTCAAATAAAGGTTTTGAATGCCACATTATTTTGGGTTTTAAAATCCTACCAACGTTGACACATTTTCCCAGCAACGAGACAAGCAATGACATGCGGATACAATGTCCAACCATCAATTTTTTTCATCGGTGCTATTTGTCCTTCTGGCCACCTTTTCTGTCAGGGCCATTTTGTCCACCACGAGGGATGGGGGTACAATATCATGCTACATACATAGGTGGTCTGCAACTCCATTTTCCTCCCACACGTCCTCCCACCCCACCCACCAAACTGCAAAATGAAATGTTGCAAATGGTGACTTTTAGCTCTACGCACATAGCAAAAATGTAGACAAAAGGCACCTATGTACAGAGAAAAATGATTTTTTTTTACTTTGGTTTGGCCATTTTCCTCACCCGTGCCTCCTCCCTCCCCACCCACCAAAGTGGAAAAATGCAAACGTGGAAAATGGCGATGGTAGGTTTGTTTTGTCTACCTTTTTCTAATTTCCTACCAGTTGTGCATCCTTTTTTGATGACACAACCTAATGGCACACAACTAGTCATCCATCAAGGTTCCTTTTATTCACCGTGTGGCATGGGGTATGGGGGGTACAATATCATGTTACATACATAGGTTTTTTGTCTAGGAATTAGCTTTTTCCATACTATACCAGTATTAAAGGCCGATTCATATAATATACCAATATTAGAGGGAACAACTGATAAGAAACAATGTGTTTTCCAACCCTGCAAATAATACAGGCATTTTATTTAAACACAACAATGGAAGGTGTGATTTTGAAGAAATTCATAAAGTTTTGTAACATTCCATGTTGCAAAACCATAGGTGTTAAAAATTAGGATAATGTGTTTTCCAACACTACAAATAATGCAGGCATTTTACTTAAACACAACAATGGAAGGTGTGATTTTGAAGACATTCATATTGTTTTGTAACATTCAATATTGCAGCTGGAGGACCGTGCGGTCTGGTTTGATGATCCCTCTGGTAATTTTTCGATGTCTTCTACCTTTGCTAAGTTCACGTCCTCTCTGGATCATCCTCCCTTTTGGTCTAAAGCCTGGTGTAATAATCTGATACCTAAAATTAATATCTTCTTCTGGATCTTGCTTCAAAATAAGCTGCTTACGATTGATAACCTATGTAAATGGGGATTTCAAATCCCCAATAGATGTTGTCTTTGTAAGATGGATGTTGAATCAGGTAATCATTTATTCCTTCATTGCTCTTTCGCTGCTTCTATTTGGGATAAGTTTAACAGATTATGGAATCTTTCTTGGATCTTTCCTTTGCTCATTGAAGAATTCTTCATCCAATGGAAGGCGCCGACAAGGAACCCTTTACTTAGGTTTTTTTGGGAGCTATCTTTCCCTCATATTGCCTGGGGCATCTGGAAAGAACGCAACAACAGAATTTTTAGGGACAAAGAAGCCCCTGTGGATCATGTCTTTGATAATATTGTTAGATTTCTAAAGGAAAATCTCAGTGTCGTGGCCCAGAAGGACAGGAAGACCCCGAATGTTGAGTTTTTGAACTATGATCTTTGCATTGCTAAGGATTGGAATATACTCCCCATTCTGTCTAGCTTTACTATGAAGGTTAAAAAGGACAGAGAGGGAGTTTGCTGGACTTTTCCGCCCGATGGGTGGATCAAAGCTAACTTTGATGGTGCGGCTAAAGGTAATCCGGGGGTGGTGGGCTGTGGAGGAGTAATAAGGGATTCCTATGGAAATTTCATGGGTGTGATGGCCTCTCCTCTTGGCTCTCAAACTAATCATCTGGCGGAGGCGGCTGGTGCTTACCATATTATAAATTTAGCTCAAAGTTTCAATATAAAAAATTTATGCCTGGAAGGAGATTCCAAAAACATAATTGACTGCCTCCGTGGCAAGTCTCCTCCCTCGTGGACCATCAACTCTTGGATTGATGAAGCTAAACTGAAATTGGACAGGTTTGAAAAAGTTAAAATAACACACGCCTATAGAGAAGCCAATGTCGTTGCATATTTTTTTGCTAATGAAGGAGTCAAGCGTGAAGATTTGTGTACCTGGCTTAATAATAGCGATCTAAATATTGAAGTTTGTGCCCTATTAAACTATGATAAATCACATGGTAAGGCGTCGTGTTATCCCTTTAATGAGGACAGGTCGGATATCTCACATCATAATCATTAGATTGTTTGGGACCGAGCCCAGTGGAGTAATTTGTAAGCTTACTCTGCACGCTTTGTGGGTGCTTAGATTTGGCAGGGCCAATTTTAGAAAGGATTATGTTTGGTTCTTCCTCACAGTGTCGGCCATTATGGGTGGGGAAAGAAAGCGAACTGACCCAGATAGCTACGAAACCCACATGAAAAATGTTAAGGCCTGGAACAAGATAAAAAGTGGAGGTCTTTTACCTTTTCTGGAGAAGCTTCATGGTTCTAATCTAGAGGCAACGAATCTCTTTGCCAAGAATTGGCATGATGGCAACTTGACTCTGTTCGGTAGGAATGTGGAGCTCAACGAAGACTTAATTTCCAAAGTTACAGGATTACCCACGGATGGTAAGAAGTTTTTCAGGGACAGGGCTTACTTAGATGAGGTTGTAATCAGATTCCCTAAAAATGACATGGAAAAGCAAAACCTGGTTAAAATTGCGAACAACTATTTTGATGTTGACTCCATAAAATCTATATGAAGAAAGGTCCTTCGGGCCATTATGAAATATATCACAGTGGGCGGGCGCTTCACAAAAGTCTACGGGTACCACTTCGCCCTCCTCAACCATTTCCGCCATAAGGTTAGGGTTTCTATTCCTTATTATCTCTTATGCTCTCTAAAGAAAAGTTTGGAGGATAATAAAAAGAATCCCAAAAGATTCCCTATCCTCCATACTTGTTTAATTAGGCTTATTATTGATTATCTGCATGAGCATGCCCCTACTACCTCGGAAGCCAACCCTGATGTTGATAGTGAGGATACTGAGCCCAGTGGCTCGGATTTTATGCCTAACCCTAGACTTGGCCCAAAAGACCCTAGTCTGCATGCTGGCCCTTCCAGGAACCCGGGTAAAATCCGGGGTGTGCTTGAGCCCATATATCCTCCTCCTAAGAACAACCCTGCTAGCAAGTCCACCCAGGCTAAAAGCCTGGTCTCTTACTCTGAAGAGTCCTCTGAGCCGGAGTAAGCCGCTACCAATACTTCTGAGCGCTGTGTGGGCCTTGCTCCTGATTTACAGAATGTCGACAATTCCCCTGCTAATACTGGTAAAGAGCCATCCCTGGATTTTCTTTACATGGCTAAAACCAATTTTGAGTCCCACTCTAAAATCCTGGATTGGACTTTTTCCGAAATTAACGAGCTTAAAATTAAAAACTGGGCTCTGCAAAGCAAAATTGAGGAAATGGGAGTTAAGATTGTGGATCTGGGTAAGAAAGATACGGTGCACAGCAATAGGATTACTGATAATGATGTTGAGGGTTTAAGGATTAACATTAGAACCATTGCAGAATAGAACAACCGAATAGCAAGACACAATGCTATAATAATCAATGCAATGACCAAAAAAATTGACAAAGCCCAGTAGGGATCCTTGGTGGTTGATCTTGAAGACACTAAAGATAAAATCCAGGAAATGGATGGAGGCATTTCTAGAAGAACCCACGCTAACTTGAAACGAAAGGCCCCCTTAACCCCAAAAATGGTTCAAACTTTCAATAAGGTGGTTATTGATATGCAGGCCTTGGAGGCAGAGACAAAGACTGTCCTTAGGTCTTTGAAGTAATCCTGTGTGCTTTTTTTCTGCTGTCCTTTTCTTTCTGACCCTCCTGGTCTTTTTTGTCTGCTTGCTGCTGTTTTTTGTTGGGTAGCTGTATTTTTCTGGTGGACCAATGGTGGTCTTTTCTCTTTCTTGTAAACTTTGTGGTTTCGGGTCCCTATAAAACCCATTTTACCCTTTTATCAAAAACATTCAATATTGCAAAACCGTACGTGTTAATCTAAGCAAGCAACCCATCGTGAGACAACCCTTTACATTTAAACAAAGAGATTCAAATAACGGAAACCCAACATTGTGTTTTCCAAATTGTAATTATTTTGAGCATTTTTTATTTTCAATCATGCAAAATTCAAACACAACAATGGAAGGTGTGATTTTGAAGACATTCATACTATTTTGGAACATTCCATGTTGCAAAACTATACGTGTTAAGAAGCAAGAAACCCACAGTGAGACAACCCTTTACATTTAAACTGAGAGGAGACAGTGTGTTTTCCAACATTGCAAATAATGCGAGAGTTTTATTTTTTTCAATCAGATGAAAAAAGGGAAATGCCATATATACGTCACCAAATAATTGTTCTAAAAGATCAAGGTGGACTTCACTATATTTTTGGAGCATACAAAACCAACACTTTTCATGAGGGAATAACTAAGAAGAGACAGCGTGTTCTCCACCACTGCAAACAATGTGAGCATTTTATTTTTGTTTATTTTTTCTCTTATGATTGGTACAGTCAAAATGGCATTTCACTTTCCTCATTTAATTCGACCAAATAAAATAATGCTCACATTATTTGCAGTGATGGAAAACACACTGTCTCCATATAAGGTGTTAAGAAAGAAGCAACCCATATAGTGTTGTAAAACCCTCTGCAACTGAGAGGAGACAGTGCATTTTCCAACTGTGCAAATAATGTGAGAAATTTATTTGTTCCAATCAGGAGAAATCTAACTCTAAACAAAAAGCACCGATGTATGTAACATGAGATTGAAATGGAATTTCATTTTCCTCATCCGATTCGACCAAGTAAATGCTCACATTATTTGCAGTGTTGGAAAACACATTGTCTCCATATAAGGTGTTAAAGAAAGAAGTAACCCATATAGTGTTTTAAAACCCTCTGCAACTATGAGGAGACAGTTTGTTTTCCAACTGTGCAAATAATGCAAGCAATTTATTTGTTCCAATAAGGAGAAAGCTAACTTGTAGACAAAAAGCACCTATGTATGTAACATGAGATCAAAATGATATTTCACTTTCCTCATCTTATTCGACCAAATAAATGCTCACATTATTTGTAGTGTTGGAAAACATATTGTCTCCATACAAGCTATTAAGATACAAGCAACACATATAGTGTTGTAAAACCCTCTGTAACTTAGAGCACATAGTGTGTTTTCCAACTCTGCAAATAATGCGAGCAATTTATTTGTTCCAATCAGATAAAGAAAGTGAAATGACATTTGAACTATACCAAATTATAGTTGTTCAAAACTTTGAAAGTGGACTTCATTACATTCTTAGAGCATAGGAGTCGACTAACTCCTAGACAAAAAAACACCTATGTACATACAAAAACGCATGAAAAAAATACATTGTAATATACATAACATGACAAGATGTCATAGTGTGGCACCCGCCAGATGGGGGATCAAAGTGACGAAACCAGCAGACAACACCAAACGTCCGAGAAACGGTAGGTAGGAGTTAATGGTGTCGTCAAGTCGGTTTTCCCACCAACTGAGAGGAGACAATGTGTTTTCCAACACTCCAAATAATGTGAGCATTTTATTTGTTCCAATTAGATAAAGAAAGCGAAATGACATTTGGACTATAGCAAAGAGTTGTTCAAAAATTTTGAAAGTGGATTTCATTACATTCTTGGACCATAATGAAATAAAACTCTTCATATCAAACTAACTGAAATGGGAGTGTGTTTTCCAACACTACAAACAATCTATAACACTGTACATCGTGGGTTTCATAATACCTATTGTTTTCCAATTTCATTACATTCTTACTATCTAATTGACAAAAGCTTCTCAAGACAATCACAAAACATACCAAATTGAGGTCGGGTGTGAGTAACCAATTGGGTTGTTACTTCTAAAGGATTTTAGAATAGTAAGGGTTTTAGGAGATAGTGTGTTTTCCAAAACGATAGTGTAGAAAATGGTGGAAAAAATGGGATCTCATCTGGGCTTTTTTCTATTTGCAAATTATGATTTCCAATGCCATTCTGCAGGGTTATGGTTTATGTGATTTTTTGTTGAGGGCTTTTTAATTTTTGTTTCCTCCCATCTGCTAATTTTGAAATTTTGTGCTTGCCGAATGAAATAGCTGACAACCCATTGTGGAAATATGAGTGAAATAAGTGAATAACATTTACAAAAAGTAGAAATCATGCGGAATATATCAAGAGGTTGGAAAACGCAACACGCGTTCTGCAATGAAATGGTATATTGTGAAAATGATATAAAGTCAAGAACGTCACCATTGTTCACATTCTTATTTTGAACGTTGCAGGGTTTTTCATTGGGGAAAGGGGTATTTATTTGAAATGCAAGGTTGTTAATATTTTTTTGTATTGAGGGTTTTTTAATTTTTGTTTCCTTTCCTCTCGTATGTTGGTTTTCAAATTTTTCCATTGTCGAATGAAATAAATTACAACCCATTGTGAAAATATGAGAGAAATTACTAAATAACATTTATAGAAAGCAGAAACCATGCAAGATATATTATGAGGTTTAAAAACGCAACGTGGGTTCTGCAATGAAACGATATATTTTGAAAACCACATAAAGCCGAGAACGATGCCATTCTTCCGCATGATTTCTGGTTTCTGTAAACATTATTCACTTATTTCACTCATATTTCCACGCTATTTCATTCGGCAAGTGCAAAATTTCAAAATTAGTAGATTGGAGGAAACAAAAATTAAAAAACCCTCAACAGAAAATCGCATAAACCATAACCCCGCAACGAATAACCATTCGCTTCTTTAGAGTTCTTAGACAGAATGACAAAATGACATATACAATAGCAGATATACATACCTGTTGGCTACTCGTCATGTGTGTGGAATACATTTCTCGTTCGACCTCCATTGTGTCGCCTGTGCTCCAGACCAAACTCCAAAATGAAATGTGGTAAATGGCGACTTTTAGCTATGTGCATGCAGCAAAAATGTAGACAAAAGACACCTATGTACAAAGAAAAATGAAAAACTTTTACTCGGCTTCGGCCATTTTCCTCGCTTGTGTCTCCTTCCTCCCCACCCACCAAAGTGGAAAAATGCAAATGTGGAAAATGGCGATGGTAGGTGTGTTTTGTCTAGCTTTTTCTCGTTTCTTGCCGGTTGTGCGTCTTTTTTTTATGACGCAACCTAACGGCACGCGGCTAGCCGTCCATCAAGATGTTTTTTGTTCACCGCGTGACATGGGGTATGGGGGGTACGATATCATGTTACATAAATAGATGTTTTTTGTCTAAGAGTTAGCTTTCTCGAGTCCAAATGAGGGGAATTTATTTCCTCATTTAATTCCCATGAGAGGGAATAATGATGCATTTTTAAAGCACTTAGTTACCATCTTAAAGCATTTCAACATAAGTACAAGGCAGCCATCTAGTGGAAATTATATCTCGGCTAGAAGTACAACGCATCCACTTGGCACAAAATTTCCCTAGATTATCTTTCCTAGAGTAGGGATGTTAAAAATATTGTAGAGTGCCTTAAATCGGATTTTTCCTAGGCTAACTTGCCAAAAGTGTACTACACCATCACATAGATATAAATAGCAAATTCCTTGAGCATCTCGTAATCAGAAAGGACATAAGATGAAATGTCCAAATGCATGATCATATCAAAAATTGATAAGTAATTTATGAGATCAAATCGATTCACTTAGTTAAATGCAAGTCCCATCAAGCTTTTCGTGTGAAAACCCGAAGGCTTCTTATGAGTTGGAAAATTGGGAAGCTCAAAATCCAAAGCAAATGGCGCCACATGGAAAGTTTGTGCAACAAGAAGCGGATCATGGAGAGAAAGGGCACTTAAATTGTGCAAAGTCGCCACGTGTTTGAGTCCATGGTGTGGGGTCAAAATGAGAGAAAGAAGGGCACCAACATAAACTACATCTTGGAAGAATGCAACTGGCATGACATGGCTTCAAATGGTCATTTGACCAACAAAATGAAACACCATTCCACCAACAGCTTAAATGCATTTTACCATATGGAGGACCCACCAAGAAGCCCAACCAATTACGTAGCAGCAGAGCTACACAAGATGAACCAACAATATCAGCCTGCACGAAAGCCGCATATGGCACACAACAGGAGAGAACAACAGGAGAAAGAATGCAGGACTAGGCTGAAAGATGGAGGTGTGCAGGAATGCCACGTGGCATCAAAGCACAACCCACAAAGCATCGACACTTGCTCGATGGCATGCCATCCAACCGCGTAGCTGGACTTAGATGCAATACAAGAGCCTGATGCTGAGGTGCACTATCTTGGCGCAAGGCAAATGTGTAGGAAGAGGGCATATGGAATAATCAAGTAATTCCTGACAAATGGGGGGTCACAAAAATAAGATTGATGGGTATAGATGGAAAAGTGATATAGAAACAAGGGCAAAGTGGGCAAAGAAGGGAATGAGGGAAAAGAGTGCAAGACCAAACAATAGGCCGCAAAGGGAGAATGTAGGAAAAACTCAGCAACACTCGAATCAAGAGCACTGGAGAGAATCAAGGAAGAGGAAAACAACCAAGAAATGAGCCACTACAAAAAACACACAGGAGAGCAGCGGAGAGGAGGAATGAGCCAAAGCTAAAGCAGAAGGCAGAACACCACAAAGGATGAACCGCTAGCAAAAGGAGCCCAACTCTACAAGAGAGGGAACAACCCGCGAAAGATAGGCCATAAAGCAAGAGGAAGGGCCCAACCCCATAAGAGAGGAAACATCCGTGGAGGCACCAAGATGAGGATGCAAAAACAAGGGGCCACACCAAATAAAAGGACGAGAGATTTCGATAGATAACTCTTACTACAACCAGTGGCATTACACACAAGTGAAATTCAGAAATCCAAATCCTACACATTAAAACAAATGATTTATTATTATAGGGCTGCCTATGTGGAGAGAGATTCATTATTAGCCAAGTGTGCTAGCGCAAGGTAGCTAGAAAGATTTGATTGGTGCAATTGTAATGACCCAAAAGCTAAATCACACGCCATATTAGCCAACATGTCTGCATCTTTGTTTCCCTCTCTATAGCACTGTGAGAGTTGGTAAGAACAGAAATCTTGCAATACTTTTAGTCCTTGTTTTAGTATGATGTGTAACAACCAACTAATTGTAAATGCTTGCTTGTATCCATTAATTATAATCATGGAATCCCCTTCAATCCAAATGTGTTTGATACTTAATGACTTTTCCAGTTTCAAGCCAACAAGTAGTGCTTGTGCCTTAACTTTATTGTTTGTTCCATCTGGAAGCTTTGTTGCAAGGGTGCAAATAATTCTTCCTTTGTTATTTCATAGAACACATATAGCTCCAAAAGCTCCTAGATTCTCACGAGTGGCACCATTGAAATTAAGTTTTACCATACCCATTGGAGAAGTGGACCACACTAGACTGTTACTGTTGGGTTTTGGTTTTGGTATCTATGTGCCTAGATTAGGGGATGAATCGATTCCCACTGAGAAGAAATATTTGCATCTCAATTTGAAAATATTTTACGTGCACAACTCAATTTAGACATTACTAGATCAGAGATTAGTCTTTCAATTTTGCATACTACTACTTCAACTAGGTGGTGCTTCTTTTTTGATATTCTATTGTATTTTTCCCACTATATGCACCGTATTACAATTGAGGGGCTGACTATCCAAATTGAGGAGAATAAGGAGTCTCTATTCATGACCAGCCACTAAGAAATGACCAATAACATTGATTTTTGGAGGAGTGTGGCCCAATTTGGTTTCTTTTGGAGCCATGTCCAACATTGGTTTGATAATTTATATGTTACTAGAAGATGATCTATGCCATCTTCCTATTGGTTGCATAGTAATCAGTTGAAGGGGGTTGAAATACCTAGTTTTACCAAACTCTTGTAGGTGAGTATATGTTTATTTAATGCCAATCAAGAAAATGAGTTAAGTTAGCTTTTGGAAGAATTATAGAGTTCGAACATAAGTTGTGGGGCTAGTTCATTGATTCAACATTGCCTTTTTGAATGATTAAAGAGTATCCTAAGTTGACTTTGTAGTTACCTGGCTTGGAAGGGGTCTAGACGAGTCTGTCAAGTTCCATAGAAAAGAATATTTGGCACTACTAGAGGATTTTTTGGGAAATCACAACCAACAAAGTTTTTCCATTTGACATTTGAGAGAAGGTTCTCTTCGAATGTAATGTAATATTTTAATTTTGAACCCCAATGCTACTTTAAATATATTCTCACTTTCTCTAGTCAAGTATAATTTTAGATAGTGGTGAAAAGACATTCCAAGAGTCTTTCCGAAACATAGTTTTTTCTCCATTATTTATGAACCAAATTAATGTTGTGAATGTTTTGCACACACGCCCCACCGTAGACAAGGACCCCATCTTTTCACTCGAATCCAATTCTTTTGACTTCGTCTCGTTTTGAACACTCTCGTTTCCTAGCCTAAGTTGGCCCTAAGCTTTAAAACGATCAATTTCATACTGGCCAAAACCACTAGCCTAAGTTCCGCTAAGTCATCTGTCCTCGTGGGCTAGCTCCTGCGAGCTTCCGTTCACTTTTCGTCCGACGTCTGTTGACCCTTGCAGACCCGCAATCGTGGCTCTCCCTTTGACGTTCACTGTTGTACTCTGACCTTTGCCTGCAGCCAGACCTCGGCGTCCGCCCGGCGTGCGGATCCCGCACCCATGTTTTCTGCTGCGTCCTTCATTGTACGTGAACCCGCTCTCATGGGTCGTCTTGGGCGGGGCTCCATTCCCGCTCCGCCGTTTCATAACGGCTAAGCTCCGCTGCCTGTCCGCTTTGCGGACCCGCAATCCTTCGTCGCCGTCTATCGCTTGACCGCTCCCAAACGACATTTTTGGTGGTACCCTCGTAAGCTTCATAGACAGCCTATCCTAACGGCTTCTTCACAAGCGACATGATCGCCTCTAGCCTCCGCGTCGTTCCACCTAAGTGCAATATCAAGACGACCATGTAATAATCATGAGCGAGAAATTTTAAACCGAGGGTGATTACTAAGAATGGCACCGCGCATTAAGATTCTACACTTTATAAAGATAACGTTCAAGGTGGGTGCCCACGGCTGTTTTGAGCGCGGAGTCCGCTTTTCGGACTTCCGCCCAGCGTTCGCCGTCTTCAAACAGCCTACCTCTAATGTCGCCCCGCGTCCCTCGACCCGCAGACCGCTGACGGAAATTACCCTTGTGGGATCCGATGTGCGGGTCTCCCTCTATCGATCACCGTTCTTTAACGGCTTGCTCCACGCAGCCCCCTGTATTCTCTAGCCCGCGCCTCGTCAGACGGGCATCGTCTATGCAAATCTCGCTTTCCCCATGGACGTTCCGTTGGGCACGACAATTTCGGCCTGCAGAAGGTTTAGGCCCACACCTTCCATATTTATGCGCCCTGTAAGATCATTGTTCACAGATGCCACTATTTCTTGCATCAAAGCGCAACCATCGCTCTGGTTCAGTGATCCTCATACGAACGAAATACAGCAAGCACTTGAAGGAGGGTGAGTCATGTTATTGGATGGTTGTATAACTCGCCAATCTTTTGTATCAGCCGAATAGGGCCTTGATCGCTTTAAGCATCGAATATCAAAGACAGATGAATGAAGATATCTGAATATGCAATTTAAGCAAGGGAGGTGAACGAGGCCGATGGGTAATCGTTCTAGATAGTTGGACAAATCTCACGTAAAGGTGGGAGGCGGTGAATGTTTACACATTTTCGAAGGGGGATCCTCGTCTTAATTCAATGTTAAATATTTTCACAATCTCTCGGTTAGGAAGATGGATGGCGGATCGGGCTACGTGATCACAGGCGTCTGTGGGACTTGCGGGTTCCATTGGCATTAGCCGTTTTCATCGCCGTCCTTTCAATAGCCTCCCTGTGTCGTCCTTTGCCTGCGGATTCTTCGACAGAGCTTTACCATGCGGAGCCCGCAATGCGGGCTTCGGCCCCTTCATTGTTGTCTCTCTGAGATGGCATCCTCCTCACGGCGCCCCGCATTCTCCCTTCCGCAAATGGCATCGTCACTTCGGCCGCCTGCGCTAGAAACTCTGTCGGCATTCACGCTTGCGGGATCTGCAGTTCTCATGGACGTCTTTCAGAGGGCGCCTCCTCATCGGCTTCTTCACGTAGCCTTACTCCCATGCGGGCTCCGCTGATGCAGGCGCCGCACACTCCTTGGTTTCTGCTACGTTACTTCCACGACCAACAGGCCGAGCTTAAATGTCACACACTAAGCTTTGACCGCTTAGGTGTGCATGTGGGGCCCTCTTAACATCCCGTTTCCCGTTCTGTTTTTTGGGTTGCATTCCTCTACTCTGCACCGTAACCGTCACTGCGACGGTTTAAGTTTTCATTTCAATTTTGAATCTGCACTACGAAGGCTGTTTGGTGGATGGCGGTTAATTTAATTTTTTGAAACTGACTCCCGCTCACCCGCACATTGCTCAAATTCCCGCGCTGCAAATGTTATGCTGCTGTAGCGTAAGAAGACATGGGTTTACTCACGAGCTTAGTCGCACTGTTTAACTACATGCAAAAAACAAGTCTCCAAACGCTAGTCGCACTGTTACATTTGCCAGCGTAGTCCCAGCCGGTGCCAGAATGGGAGCTTTGGAACAGAGAATCCGTTATAGCACGGAGAGTTTAGGAATTTTGTCAGATGATGTAGTTGGAAATGCTCTGGTAGACATGTATGAAAAATGTAGAAGCAAAGACAGGTAGGTGAACTGTTTGGCTGAATGCCTAAAAGATGTGGTCTTATGGAATGCTACGATTGCAGGATATGCACAAAACGGTTTGTTGAAAATGTTTTAGAAACTTTCAAGCAAATGCAATGGTAGGTGTAAAGCCAGACTCCTCAACCTTGCCAGCACCCTCCCTACCTGTGCCGAAATGGGAGCTTTGGAATTGGCTATGCACACCCATCATAGGATTAATGATGGTAGTTGCAACTGCCCTGGTAGACATGTATTCCATAGACAAACAATGTGAACTTTTTGATAGAATGCCTTAAAGAAATGTGTTCTCACGGAATACCCTAATTGCAGGATATTCATAAAATGGATTTGTTGAAAAGGCTTTTTAAACTTTCAAGCAAATGCAATTGGCGACTATAAAGCCAAACTCTACAACTTTTGCCAGCGTCCTCACAGCCTGTGTCGAATGGAGGCTTAGGAACAGGGTATGGACATCCATCAAAGCGTGAAGGATAGAAGGATTTTGTGAGATGTTGTACTTGCAACCGCTCTGGTAGACATTATGCAAAATGTGGAAGCATGGACAGGACACGCGAACTGTTTGACAATGTCCCTCAAAGAAATTTGGTCTCATGGAGCGCCATGATTGCAGGATATGAACAAAATGGATTTGTTGACAAAGGTTTAGGAACTTTCAAGCAAATGAAAGTGGTAGTTGTAAAGGAAGCATTCTCCCTGCCTGTGCCAAAAAGGGAGCTTTGAAACACGTATGGACATCCATCAAAGCATAATGAAGGGGCATTTTTGTCTAATATTATAGTTGGAAATGCTGTGTATGGAAAATGTGGAAGCATAGGCATGTGAACTATTTAACAAAATGCCTCAAAGAAATGTGTTCTCATGGAATGAAATGTTCAAAGGATATGCACAAAATGGATTTTTGCAAGGATGTTTATAAAATGTTTGAATTAATGAAGCACTTTGTAACATATTCTAACATTATAAGTTTTATTTGTGTTTTATGTGCATCTAGACTATGATGTTGACTTCATAAAATTAGATGCATAGAGTGCATATACACTATTGGGGTATATGTCAAAGACTTATTTTATGATAACATGGATATTTAATTGAATTGTTTTCATAAACCTACATGTGTATGAAATGAAAAGTTAGAGGAGGTGAAGAAAGAAAAAGACAAAAGGTGAGGAACATGCCAAGTAAATCGAAAGATGTTTGACTATTAGGAAATGTAAGAGGAGGGCTCACAGTTACCCTTGCCATTTTGTATAGTTATTTTGTTTGGATTGATTATTAGAATGAGACATCATGAATCAATCTAAGGGACAATCAAGTGCATAAGACATGAGCATGTAATTGATTGACTCACTAACTAGGAGCATCTAATCATACATTATTGTGTCTAAAGGGTGTATGAATATCTTTATAGTTACTTGGCACAACACCAAAATTGATAACCTTATACATAATCACCCCTCTACCTATTACGGCAAGATATAATAAGTTTACAACCTTTGAATTTTAGTTATCTTTCATAAAAAAATTGATAAAATAACTCTCTTCTACCTTAGTGGCAGCCCCTTGTTTTTATTTGATAGTATTGGGACAACCCATTATCATCATTATAGTTTAGCTAGGATTTTGATTACAAATGTGATTAACCTTGAATCTAGTGTGGTTTTTGAAGTCCCTTTGAACGTTGAAGATTGTCTCCTTATATAAGCAATAAGGGTTTAAAGATAGGACAACTCTCCTTAATTGTCAAATTCCTCCAATGACACCATTTCTTCCATGAAATTTTGACTATAGTTGTATTAATAGTCATCTAGTAGTTAAGACATGATTATTACCCTAAATTAATTGTTAGAACACAACATGATAGTGTCCATGTCTTGATGAAAACATTAGGACATATAGGTAATTTTTTACTGTCACAAGATTGGTGTGATTATTCTTATGACATAAGTGCAATAATCATTTTAGTATAATTGTTTATGATTACACAATGAAATGAAGTAATAACTATGCAACATTGTTATACTACAATGACTATCTCCTTCCTTGATGACAACCTACTTTATATGTTTGACAATATTTTGTATTTAAATAGATTATCCCATCTTTATGAATAAAATCTTGAGACCTTGATGAGAATGCTTCAATGGCATGAGATTATTAATGGAAAGATTATTGTCTTATGGATGACTAGGTGCATGGAATTCATCATGATAATACTTCTCTCATTTATAGTAGTCAAATGTTGAATTTTTTATGATTATAATCAATATGCCTAGAGGTCAATATTAGAGCTAGAGAGTAGCAAGGTCCCAAGTGCCATGATTAGAATTGGTATTGATGATGGAAATTTACCCTTCATAAGATAAGAAATTATAATATTTCCATAATAATTTGTATATTTCTTGAATATTATTGGTTACCATGATGCTTTTGACTTGAGAAGACCGATATAACACAACAAACAATAATGATATTTCTAAGATTAAGGATAGTGATATTTTTGTGACCACATGAGTAACTATGTATATTATGATTATGGCTATACAATAGCCTCAGGATAATGTATTGTGTAGTTTACATAAGACTAAGGAATTCAAATTTATTGAATGGAGTCCCTTAATTATCTTTCTAATACCATGATTGTCATCACTCATGTGGATGTCCTTCTCATTTATAAGTCTACAAAACAATATCATTATTTCCTCATAGATTTCAATGATACCATTTGACTTAGAGGCTTCCTTAGAAGAATAAGACTATCCATAGAAGTAATATGATATTTTATAACAACCCAACTTCCTTCATTTCTTGTAATATTCTTCAGGGTGGTTTTATAGCAATCAATGAGAAAATGAGCTATAAGTCTATGCTCTAAGGCACATAAAAATCATGAATATTACTATGTTTTGACATCCAAGGACCTTATCATATAACAAAAAAATTAAATTAGTAATTTATAACTTCACACTCAATAAAATCATACAAGGACAATTGTATTTGTTATTGATGGCAATATTTTGACTTAATGACAAGGAAAATCTTAGCGATACTAGATGTATTTTGGGACTATCTCCGCTATATGTGTGTGGTATAGAATTTTTAAGTGATATTAGATTATCATCAAAATCCTCTTAGGTGATATTGGACTAGCCAATTGGTGGTTACTATCCTTAAAGAACAAAATGGTAGAGTTTTGCATGAAGTGATCTTAGTCTTGATACTAGCATTTATGATACTCTTACTCTTGATGAGATAGTCCTCTTAGTTTTCATCATTGACTTTTAATTGATGTCTAGCAATAAGGTGGAAACATCCATAATTTAGTACACCTAATTAAATCCTACGTAGAACCTATTATTGTTGTTTATTATGGTAACATTAATAAGACTATCTAGTCACATAAACATCCTAAATATTTATACTGGCCTTAATAACCATGACTAGAGATCCTAAATATTTATGGCTTTAGTGATTTCCTCAGAGTATCCTTTGTCTTATTGTTGTTCTCTATAATGGCACAATGATAATATGTAAGAAATTAAGTGAATAGATCTAGCTTAATTATGATAATAACCTATTCTGATTGATATATTATGGAAACATTAGCATTCCTACTAGTTTCTATGAAATAATTATAACTCATGTTCTCATAAGAGGCATAAAACCTATAGAATTGATGCATGACTTAATTTTATGTCTATCCATGATAAAGTCCACTAAATTATAGTCTTCTTTGCTATCTTTAACTCCCTCTTGAAAATTCTTTGCACTTTCAAAAACGGCTCTATGGATACCATACAAAAATTCTAAAGGTAGGATATCCCCCATGATGCTATTAAGATAGCCTAAGAAATATTAGAGTCCATTAGTCATCGTATAACATTTTGTGCCTATATTTGATAGTGTTATTATAGATGAAGAATTATTTTGGATGGTAAATTTATGGGCTAAGCAACTAGCCTCTATTTTGTTGAATTATTTCTTAGGTTAATACTATCTTATTGTTGTTGTAATAGCCCTGAGATGCTATTTATTATTGACAACATGGTTGTTCTCAAATGGTGTTGAATATTCCACCTAGTTTTGTGACATATCTTTATTCTTTCTTAGTAGACTATTACCCATGTGAGGAATGTTTTTTACACTTCCTTTATAATCATAGAGTTGGTAAGGAAGATATAACACACTATCTAGGGTTTGGTGAAAGTACTTGTCAAATTTATTTCAATTGGTATGAGTGTTGAATGTTGACCACCCAAAGAAAACAACAATCTTTACTATGTAGGACACTCAAATAGGATGATAACGAATGTATTTATCTCTACAATCATACTTACACCCTAATGGGGAAATGTCGATTAATATGAAAAAATATTATTTATGGATTGAATGAATTTATTAGATCTAAGGAACGATGTTGACCTTTAAATAAATATTCCTACACAAAAGAAAATTAAATATATTAGATCCTACACATGATTATACTTGTGTGCATGTCAAAACATAAATCACCATACTAAGTGATATATTTTTTTAGATATATCACAAAAACTAAAACCTTTTAATTCTATATCTACCCATGATTGAAGAGGCACATGCATCTACAACCTATTTTATCTTAGTTTCTTGAAATATTAGGACACATTTATCAAGATTTGTGTGTAGAAATAAAGGTTTTTCACTTTATGATGTTTCCTTTGCATTGAGATTCAAAATGTGGTTGTAAATCACTACAATTAGTTAACCCTAACGTTAAATCCAATAAAAATATGTTTAAAAAATATTTCCATATTGCAACACCAATTACACAGTAAAAATCTAGTTTGATCTTTGTAACAACTATAGGGAGATTTTGATATCATACATCAAAATTTGTTGGACCTTGTAGTTGTTGTTACACACCAAAAAAATTCCTCATATAGCTTTTATAAGGTTATGGATCCTACTTGACAATTGTAGCTTTGTCATGATAGATAGGTGAGGGTATTCAACACATACCAAACTATCAATTTTAGCACCAAAAGGATTGAGAAAATATAGGTCATTAGTGATCTACTAAAGGGAATCTAATGGCACATTCAAGGTATGCCATATATATTTAATAATCCATATTCAAACCTTCATTCTAAACTACCTTCTTTCCATCATTTAAATTTAAATTCTTGGAATAAATATTAGTTTGAAAGATAATAAAGGGTTTTGATTCTTCAAGTAAGGTTTGTAAAGGTTTTAGATACTACAAAACAATTTTCAAGCTATTTACAAGACTATTTAATGGTTTTATGAGATTTTTAGGGGTTAAATCTCATGGTGAACACTTAGAGACTTTTCTAATGTTTAAACAATAGTAACATAGCATAAAAAGTCCCCTTAAACTCTCAAATAATTTTTTTTGGTGATAGTAACTTAGATACTATCTAGGAAAGAAAATACAAACAAGATGTGGAAATGAGAACCCAAATCACATATTGCTAGGTCACAAACTAATACCTCATATTGGAAAAATTATAACTAGCTCAAGTATTTAGATCTGATAATCTAATAAGCTCATCAAGAACCAAATAAAACTAGAACACTTAAATCTAGGAGAACATTTCATCAATAAATTTGAAAATAAATAAAGGGATTCATCATTAGTTTTGGGAAAATTGGGTTGTATGCAAGGCACAACATGTTTCTAGATAGATTTGTAGGTTAATAGTAAAGAAAGAAGAATGACATAATCCTATACTATTAGGATTGATATTATATTTCCAAGTAGGTGTAGATGTGCATTTTAAGTAGCATATGATGAGCTTCAAAATTGAATAGGATCACATCATTGGTCCATTAAATTCATAAGGAAACAATAGCTAGAGTAAGTCCATATCAAAGAAAGAATTTGATGAATTCTATCAAATTACTTTTAACACTTAAAATATGTTGGATCGAGCACTTAAATGAATCATGAACTAGGAAAGTGATCATAGAAATATGGTTTGTGAATAAGACTTGTAAAGAAAAGTACATTGAAAATAGTAAAATGTGCCTCAATGTGTTATCAAGTGCAAGGTCTATGACTCTATTAGATGCATTCTAATGAGTTCAATATTTGTTCTTGTTAATTATTCTTATTTCTTGCTCTTTGAAAAATATCCAATACATTCCTTAAACTTTGTGACTAATATTTAAAGTATAAAGCATTGAAACTTGATAAATGATGGTTCATTACAAAAGATTTCTAGATTTGATTGTGTGTTAATTTTTGCATCAACGTTTCGGATCACACTCCATGATCCATCATCAGGATGAATAAGAGAGCACCAAGAGAGAAATGATAAGATGTAGACCAAGAAAGGCCCAAAAAGGTTTGAGCAGGGAAGGAGGGAGGATGGATAGCACGGGAAGCAAGGCCCAAGGTCAAGTCATTACCTTGGGCCTTGCTTCTCATGCTATCTATCCTCCCTCCTCCCTGCTCAAACCTTCATAGGCCTTTCTTGGTTTGCATCTTATCATTTATCTCTTGGTGCTCTCTTATTCATCCTGATGATGGATCACAAAGTGTGATCCTAAACGTTGATGCAAAAATTAACACACAATCGAATCCATAAATCTTTTATAATTAACAATATGGATTGTGGAAACTTATTATCTTTAAATGATGGTTTGATAAATTTTTGCATGTTAAGATGATTCTTTTTGAAATATGATATCATAGTATGATGAATTATGGTAATTATAGCATAAGTATTTTGGAGAAACTAACCATGCAACAAATTTATAGTAGAAAACACGTAGTTGCAAGACTATCATGGACTCGCAACTACAAGATCAACCATGTGTAACTAGAGGGTTGAGTTCTTGCAACCAAAGAGGTAGGATGCCACACAACCATTGGAACTAGAAAATATAGATAATATTAATCATCAATAAATTCCATCATAAAGGATGTGAAGGAATTCCATATTAGTAGATAATGATAGCATTGCAACAATTCTTTTATCGCATATTGTAATGTTGTAAAATTGCACCCCATGGAAATTTCACATTTGCACATTCTCCCCCCACATTTATGACAAGAACCTTATGAGCTAGAATTTTATGATTTCAACTCCATAAGGACCAATGACAAAGCAGACACAGTCTGCCACCTCATTTCTCATGAAATGATGAGTTGGATGCTTGTGTGGTGCACAGATATCCATGCGGTGTGCTAGCATCCTCATACTTTTACGAATTCAAACAAAGAGTCTTGGAAGTCTTGGCCGGTGATACGTGTCGTCATGGTAGGATTCTGAGAGTATGGCTCTTCCTACCCATGTAGCTACACAAAACTCATTCTTTCACTCTCATTTGCAAGACTTCTCACTTGAACTCTCTCCAACTTTCTCTATTCATGCTCTTCTCTTTTACATTGTGTTTCTACGAAACAGATCTATTGGATTGAAGTCTCACCAATAGCCAAAGATCTCTTGTAAGCACTCAACATCACATCTATCAAGACAAGAGGAAGCCACAAAATATTGGTAATGCTCTCTTGCTTCTTGTCTATTTTCTAGCATAATACCTATTGTGTCAATATTTCATGATATGAGTTCTCCTCCATAACGGGGTTTGCTTTTATCACTCTTGTGCCTATTTTACTTTGTGTCTATTATTCTCTCTATCTATTTGGTTGTCTATGGAGGTGGGAACACCAAAATGGGGGTTTGACTAAGGCAAACCCCAAAACAACCCCAACATTTTTCCTCATTTTCCTTGTGTGCAAGTTGTTTGAGTGGAGCTTTGCGGGAAGCTTTGAAGTGTAGGACCTTTTGTAAGTTGGTGTCTTGCCTTCTTTGCCATTTACCTATGTTCTCGATTTTTGTTACATCAATAGGTTAAACAGACCTCAAATTTTGAGTATTTAAGTAGACCCTTTGAGTTATGTTTGAGGGTTCATAAATATGTCTATACAGGACGCCAACGCATCTTTGGGACTACAACATGCCGTGTTGACATCCTGCTCCCACACTGTCGTCTTTTGGCTGAGAGCTTCTCCTTCTATCTCAAAAATCTCATTGGTCTGCTCTTTCAGTCTCCAAAGTTGTCTGTTTGTTATCATTCCTGAAGCACTTCTTTCAATACATTTTTGCAATCTCTTTCATCTTTCTCCTTTCATTTAACGTCGAGGTAGTCTTGAGGTAGTTAAGGGAAATTCGCTCCCTTTAGGCTCTTTTGTGTCCTAGAGACTTGGGAGTAGTGAATCCTCTTCTCTACATGTACATTATGTCATCTTTATTGTGTACATTATGCCATGTGAGAGGCATCAAGAGAGTGTATCAAGAGGGATGCAACTAATAAAACTCCAGTATTGAGATAGTTAGATCCTCTTGATGAACATGGTATTCATGAATATTAAAGCAATAAAGTGGTTTATAACTTAAAGTAGAACTATAGAGAAAATCTAGCTAAAATGATAAGGAAATTGAAAGAATATAAGGAAACAATGAACTTAGAGAAGTTTGACCTTATTTGTAGGGATACAATAAATGTGGTTGCTATGGGGAAGAATGTAGAAGTTGTCAAATCCAACTTCAGACGCCAAGATCACCTGCATGCAAATGGATACTTGTCACAAGGAAGAGAATGGATGGAGAAAACAAACAAGGGTTTGAAGCTCTGAAAAATGGAGAAATTATCTTATCAGAACAAAAATGAATTCAATGTGTGATAAATATACAATGAGATCAATCCTTAAGAAGGAGATCATGCAAACCCTAATAGGAAAAACCCTAAAAGAAGCCCTAATAGGAAAACATTTAATAATTAATATAATTATTAAATGTCACTTTATGCAAACTAAAGTGAAATCTTAAGAAGGGAATAGAGGTAACTTAATTAACACAACTAAGTTAAAACCTTTACTCTAACACCCCCCCTTAAGATGAGCAAGAGTGCAGCTACAAAAAAATGCAAGAAAGCAAAGGTAACTACAATGCAAGAAGGCAAACATGGTCCCGACAACTAGGCCAGATCAAGTACCCAAATACAGCCAAATCTCTGTAAAGAGGAGAAATAGAGAAAACCTCATGGCAAAAACTCTACTCCAAAAAGAGATGCAGAAAGCCAAGAAGAACATCACTAAAGCAAAAGAAGCTACAAACAACTGTTGAAAGATGACTACTATGGTGCTGAAAAACCTCCTCTAAAGATAAGATGATCAGGATCAAGAAGACAACAATCTGCATGAGTGCCCCAAATGACACTACTCGAATCAGATGACAAACAAAGGCAACACCTAAAACGAAGATACAGATGGAACAAGTACCAATAGTCTGAAAAACACTGATCAACTGAGAATGGAAGATTCCTTCCAAGGCGAAACCAAGGAAGCATTAGCATGAATAGTATAACACCCCCCGATAATGCTGAAATGGGAGAGCCTGACAGATCCACTGAAATGGTGGGTAACACCCTGTAGTGCATGAAGGAGAAGATACAACATCTGAAAGTACACAAGAAAGTACCTACAACTGAAAAAGTGGTGTGCAAAACAAAGCACACATGCATGAGGCTGGAATCATATGGATCCACTGTCGTCATCGAGGGACACTCACCAAACAAAGGTGTGATGGAAAAACAAAGGCACTACACAACCCCTCATGGCACTTTATAATACAGTGCGAGTACAAAATATGGCACAACCTTATGTGCAAAATCTCCAAAAAATGCATGTACAATAGTGTGGCACTTTATCTCAGTGCGTTTACATAAAAGATTGCTTACAAATGATGCTCAAAATGCCCACAAAGGAAAAAAAAAATGGAAATACATGAACAACAGCCAAAAATGAAGCATCCCATGCAAACGAAAAGTTCCCAAGAACAAATATGTCCAAGTAATTCACCAGAGTGTGAAAATACAAAAAATTGAATAAAATATACCTGGAGTGAAATCTAGAAAAATTGCATGCATGGAACTAAAGAGCTTTGAAATATGGTTCCAACACCGCTAAGATCGTGAAAAACAAAGAAACAGATCAAAAGTTATGAGCTCGGGACTGAAAGCAACTCATTTGACTTCAACTGGATGTAGAATGTACCAACAGAAAAATGAAGCGATGAAACCCACACCACTAGAAATATGACAGAACCAGCTTTCCAACATATCTCGTTTGCCAAAAAACGATATCGTATACCCAAGTTATGGCCTTTGGAAGAAAATAGCTCCAAAGGGAAAAAAAAGAAGCCAGTGCTACATTAAATTTGACGGTCATACGACCGTCGCAGCAAAAAGACGGGCTTAAATTTGACGGCCAAACGACCATCACTGCAAAAGCGCGATTGGACTTATTTAATAAAAATATGTTTTTTATATAAAAAAAACATTTACAAAGTTAATTTAAAAAAAAAAAATTAATAAAAAAAATAGGGGAGGGGCCGCATGGAGGCCGCCGCCTGCCAAGGTGGTAGGGCGGTACCCATGCGGTACCACCTGCAGCAGGGGGCGGCGCCCAAGGGGCCACCGCCTTCCATAATGATAGGCGACGGTACCATTGGGTATCGTCCCTGCCTGCGCAGGGTACCCACAGGCCTAAGCAAGCCTTTTTCTTTATATTTTTTTTTTGATCTTTTTTAATAAAAAATAAAAAATGCATTTTACAAATTTTTGCAAAAAAAATTAGACAAAATAAAATCTGAATTTTTGACGAAAATAAAAATGCGGAAATTTTTTTTAACCGGTCGTACAGACAGTCGTATGGGTAAAAAAATTTTGCCCCTCAAATCAACTTTGTCCAAAATGGATGAATGAACAGTCAATTTAAGGGTTTTGGACCACTGCGGACGCAATGGCGAGGTCTGTTTGGGCTCAAAAAGCTTTGAAATTGCAGGTGAATCCCTGGATCAAAAAAATGCAAACCCCAAAACTGTGAATGCCTGATCCAACCTTGTAGCTCCAAATAGCTCCAAATTCTTCAAACAAGAACAGGCATGCAACATGAAAGCTCTAATACCTTGTAGGAGTTGTCAAAACCAACTTCAGACTCCATGATCACCTGGATGCAAATGGATACCTGTCACAAGGAAGAGAATGGATGGAGAAAACATACAAGGGTTTGAAGCTCTGAAAAATGGAGAAATTATCTTATCAGAACAAAAAGGAATTCAATGTGTGATAAATATACAATGAGATCAATCCTTAAGAAGGAGATCATGCAAACCCTAATAAAAACCCTAATAGGAAAAACCCTAAAAGAAGCCCTAATAGGAAAATATTTAATAATTAATATAATTATTAAATGTCACTTTATGCAAACTAAAGTGAAATCTTAAGAAGAGAATAAAGGTAACTTAATTAACACAACTAAGTTAAAACCTTTACTCTAACAAAGAAGAGGAAGTATAGAAGTTATTATTTGGTGAAGAAGAGGAGACATTAGCAATAAGATAAAATAAGTCACCTAAAATTAAAGCTTTCCAAGGAAACTTTGGAGATGATATCTATACGAGAAATTCCTAGGTTGAGGAAGAAAAAACTCAAAGAAAATTAAAGAAAAATCAAATGAACCTCGTGGACGAAGAGTCACCTCCCATTTTATCAAAATCAAGAAGAGTTTCTAAAGAGTTCATATAAGTAGTGAATCCTTAATTGGGTTAAAGAAGGCGAGATCAAGAAGCAATTGTGTATGATATTATGATAGATATTACAAAATGAGTTCTTAGATGTTCAATTGCCTAGAGATAATGGTAGAGAAAGGAATTTGGTCAAGTAGAAAAGGAGTGAAACTAGAAAACAACCCATGATAAAGAGAGAGAAAAATATCCGAGAGTAGAGAATATATTGGGAGAAAGGATAATCCCTCACCATGCAAAATATATCAAGAACATGTTTACATCCTCCAAATATGGATGCACATATGATCTTAAGCTCCCTATTTTGGTAAATTTACACCAAGGATGCTAGCGAACATCTCTTTACCCTATATTTCCATTTGAGTGGGGTTGGTATTAATGATGACTAGACCCAATTACATGATTTTGTGGAGACCCTCAATGATGAGGCCCTGAGATGGTGTATTAAAGAATACCCTAAGCATGATATAACATGGAAATAGTTGAGTGACTTATTTTTAACAAATTTCTATTCACCTAAGGTGCAAACAAAAAACATAAATAAAATATGGAAGATGGCAAAAACTAGAAGGAATCATTAAAATATTATGAATAATGATTTAAAAGTACGGTTAGAAAACTAGAAGAAACCTTGACAAAAAAGCAATGAATTGGATGGTTTATTTTAGTGTTAGCCCCTCACATTATAGAAAAAGTAGATGAGAAGATTTCATCTTTGTATAGGGATGTAGTAGAATTGATCGCCAGAATAGAATCCTAGTCAAAGATATAGGAGAATTATATATTAGGAAATGATGAAATTGATAATTTCAAATTAGACTAGGAAAATGTAGTGTTGAAGTAAGAAATTCTAATGAAAGGTGGGAAGGTTATGACATTTTCCACACCTAGAAGAAGTAAAATTTGGTCTAAAAATTATAGTAGGGAAAAACATCTAAGGAATAAATGTTTGATAATCAAAGGCACCGGGAGGGCTACCATGCCAAGAGGGGAACTTGAGAAATCCCCTAAAATGTTAGTAAGTATATACTATAAAATATAAAGTGGTACAAACATAACACAAATAGGTGTCCAATGTTACTTCATGAAGAAGATGAATATGAACCAATGGTTCATGGATTGACTAGGGAAGAATTTTTAGATATGGGTATGGATAGAGCATAGGGTTTAGCTATAAGAGCATTGAATAGTTATTTGGCACATGGATAGTGAGAACATTGTTTGAGAGCAAGTATAAGACCACTTAACAATATAGATTGTGTGGTGCCACCAATTCAAGATGCAAGACCCTCCATATGTTACCATGATAAATATTGAGAAGGAAGTAGTAGGGGAGACTACCACAATAATGATAGAGGTATGTCAAAGAAAGAGAAGGTACCAAAAGGTCAAAATGATAAGTATGGTAAAGTAGGACATTACGCTAATGAATGAAAAAAAAAAAGGAGGAAAGTCTATGTGATTTTTGTGGTGATAAATCACTTGATATTTCTAGTTATCCCAAATTTAATAGTTCTATAAGAATGTGTTGGCACCATGATCAAAAAGTGAATAATTGTCTAGTCTAAATATAACCTATGATGCTAAAGTACTAATGAATAACTAAAGTAGATGAGCAAATGTTAGACAATGTAAGAATCAAATATAGAAAAAGAAAATGTAGAATAGGAGAATCCTCATTGATAGAAGAGAAATTGAAAAAAATATACAAAGGAAATAAAGAAAAACTCAAGAAAAAGGCCATGTAGAAACTTAGAAAAAAGAAAAAAAGAACTCAATAATTACCTAGGGTGGGTTTATGAAAATAATTCAACTAAATGTCCATGTTATCATAAAATAAGTCTTTGACAAATACCTAATAGTGTATTTGCAGTCTATGCCTCTAATTTTATGAAGCCAACATCATAGTCTAGATTGTCAAAATTTCAAAACCAAAACAAAACCAACTTTTTAATTTTTAGAAAGTGAAAATAAAACCTTGCTCCTTCCTTATTAGTATAGGTGTGATATGGTGCACATTATTATAGTGCAACCTATTTTTCAAATCACTTCATTTAGTGTCACCAATAATATCCACAAGAATGTTCTACCTATTTAAAATGATAGAAATAGTTAACATCTCTCACAGCAATTTCTCACGCAACAATATTGTAGATAAATTTTGTTATCGTGTGACAATCAACACATATCGAAGGTTCTAAGAGTGTGTCTAACAAACCAAAAGCAATTGCCAACTTTCACTATAATGACAAAGAATAATTCTTTTCCCTCCTTTTCCACATCACTAAGTAAATATCTTGAATATGGAGAATGTCCTGCTGCCTTCATCTCGGAAGCCAATCTCTCCAACTTTGCATAGATTTCGTGTGTTTGTGGATGCGATCTATCCCCTAAAAAAAGCACACACCCTTCTATGACCTTCAATCCAACTACATCCAGGGATCTCTTTAATTATTTATCATTTATCAATCTCCTTATCATTTGAACCTCACAGCACCTGCCCATGTCGACATAGATGATTGAGAGAAAAATATAAGTAACACCATTTTAGGATCCAAATAAAAAAGCAAGGTCACTATAAATACTCCTAAACCTATATCCATATGTGATCTTCTTGGTTTAACTGGCATCTTAATGATAAAGTTTAGGGTGTCTACCAGAGCGGTTGCAAGTACAACATCTCACGAAATCCTTCTATCCTTTATGCTTTGATGGATGTCCATACCCTGTTCCTAAGCCTTCATTCGAAACAGGCTGCGAGGAAGCTGGCAAAAGTTGTAGAGTCTGGCTTTACAGTCGCCAATTGCATTTACTTGAAAGTTTAAAAAGACTTTTCAACAAATCTTATGAATATCCTGCAATTAGGGTATTCCGTGAGAACACATTTCTTTGAGGCATTCTATCAAACAGTTCACATTGTTTGTCTATGCTTCCACATTTTGCATACATGTCTACCAGGGCAGTTGCAACTACAACATCTGACCAAATTCATCCATCCTTAATCCTATGATGGGTTTGAATAGCCAGTTCCAAAGCTCCCATTTCGGCACAGGTAGGGAGGGTGCTGGCAAGGTTGAGGAATCTGGCTTTACACCTGCCATTGCATTTGCTTGAAAGTTTCTAAAACCTTTTCAAGAAACCATTTTGTGCGTATCCTACAATCGTAGCATTCCATAAGACCACATCTTTTAGGCATTCAGCCATACAGTTCACGTGCCTGTCTTTGCTTCTACATTTTTCATACATGTCTACCGGAGCATTTCCAACTACATCACCTGACAAAATTCCTAAACCCTCCATGCTATAACGGATTCTCTGTTCCAAAGCTCCCATTTTGGCACTGGCTGGGACTACGCTGGCAAATGTAAATAGTGCGACTAAGCTCGTGAGTAAACCCATGTCTTCTTACGCTACAACAACATAACATTTGCAGCGCGGGAATTTGAGCAATGCGCGGGTGAGCGGGAGTCAGTTTCAAAAAATTAAATTGACCGCCATCCACCAAACGGCCTTCGTAGTGCAGATTCAAAATTGAAATGAAAACTTAAACCGTCGCAGTGACGGTTACGGTGCAGAGTAGAGGAATGCAACCCAAAAAAACAGAACGGGAAACGGGATGTTAAGAGGGCCCCACATGCACACCTAAGCGGTCAAAGCTTAGTGTGTGACATTTAAGCTCGGCCTGTTGGTCGTGGAAGTAACGTAGCAGAAACCAAGGAGTGTGCGGCGCCTGCATCAGCGGAGCCCGCATGGGAGTAAGGCTACGTGAAGAAGCCGATGAGGAGGCGCCCTCTGAAAGACGTCCATGAGAACTGCAGATCCCGCAAGCGTGAATGCCGACAGAGTTTCTAGCTCAGGCGGCCGAAGTGACGATGCCATTTGCGGAAGGGAAAATGCGGGGCGCCGTGAGGAGGATGCCATCTCAGAGAGACAACAATGAAGGGGCCGAAGCCCGCATTGCGGGCTCCGCATGGTAAAGCTCTGTCGAAGAATCCGCAGGCAAAGGACGACACAGGGAGGCTATTGAAAGGACGGCGATGAAAACGGCTAATGTCAAGGTGGAACCCGCAAGTCCCACAGACGCCTGTGATCACGTAGCCCGATCCGCCATCCATCTTCCTAACCGAGAGATTGTGAAAATATTTAACATTGAATTAAGACGAGGATCCCCCTTCGAAAATGTGTAAACATTCACCGCCTCCCACCTTTACGTGAGATTTGTCCAACTATCTAGAACGATTACCCATCGGCCTCGTTCACCTCCCTTGCTTAAATTGCATATTCAGATATCTTCATTCATCTGTCTTTGATATTCGATGCTTAAAGCGATCAAGGCCCTATTCGGCTGATACACAAGATTGGCGAGTTATACAACCATCCAATAACATGACTCACCCTCCTTCAAGTGCTTGCTGTATTTCGTTCGTATGAGGATCACTGAACCAGAGCGATGGTTGCGCTTTGATGCAAGAAATAGTGGCATCAGTGAACAATGATCTTACAGGGCGCATAAATATGGAAGGTGTAGGCCTAAACCTTCTGCAGGCCGAAATTGTCGTGCCCAACGGAACGTCCATGGGTAAAGCGAGATCTGCATAGACGATGCCCGTCTGACGAGGCGCGCGCTAGAGAATACAGGGGGCTGTGTGGAGCAAGAACGTTAAAGAACGGTGATCGATAGAGGGAGACCCGCACATCGGATCCCACTGGAGAAAAGGGACTAGGCCTCCAGAGTAATACACTAGACCGACGACGCAAAGAAGGACCTCAGCCTTGCAAAGGACTCGGATTATTGACAAGAGTAGGGCGGGAAAATGTTCAGTTATGTGGACGCCGCTTGAACGGAAGCACGAAGGAGATCAACATAGCCACAATAACTGCTTAGCGGGTGATGGTATTGGGTGATGATCGGCCTAGTAATCATGGATGCCTGCAATAGTTCTAACCAATGTTGGGGTTTCGGTCACCTTAGTTGTCGCTTGTTCCACCGTGCTATGGTGATTAATATGTGTTGTTTTCCTGCGTCATCCCTCACAGCGACATTCCTCGATGTTGAGATCATAGTGATGGGTGGGATGGCATCCAACCGAGCATTATGCCGTCAAAGAATCCCCTCGATATCATTTTGTCGGAGCCATCGATCAACCAGAGGCATTCCATCGTAAGCAATGGCTGGAATGCTTATGTGACGACGAGGCTCATGCTTACGTCGTCTATGGGTAGGGGACGAGCCCCCTTCCTCCCCAATAAGCAAAGATAATTTTGTTAGGAAGGGACTCTCAACATCAAGCACTAAATGGAAGCTGGCTCTTAAATAATCTCCAAGCTGGGGATCCATCCTTAAAGGTGTAACAAGCAAAGGAGATTGATTTTGCGAGGCCGAAGGTTCACGGCGCCACCACCTGCCCTGCCCAACGGTAGTTGTGCGCACGGGTTCCGCATCTTCAAAGGACGTCCACTTCTTCCGTGATCACAACAGTATTCCTATGATGTCTTCTCACCACCATCCTATAGACGGCGCCCATATCGAACTTTCCCGCAATGATACTATGGTGTGAAGTGCTTGAATTTTACAAAATTAAAATGATACCGTCCCCCGTCTATCATGAATATGTGAACATTAGTCATAGGAGATATTTAAAAGTGATTTGAAACTCAAATGGGGTTTTAGTGATAACGTCACTTTATCTCTATAATCGACTTTAGGCATTTTGCTAGGGTCCTCGTTTGCACGTATGAATGATTTAATGATGCTCTAATTAAGACATTGTAAATATTATGTGCAGGTATCCTTGCAGGGAAATAAACTCTTATGAACCTTCAGAGATGATTGTCAAAAAATGCTTGCATTCGAAGGATGTGCATATGGAGTGCAATCAAGGGGGGAGGCAGAGCGTTAACTCAAAGATTATCGGTCATGGAAAACCTATCAAATGTGATGAAGGTAGAAGTTACTGGGTTAAAAGGTTTCGCATACAGAGGATGTAAATGAGGGTCTGGTTCCACCACTTGATCATTAATATATGACAAGGGAGGACCATTGTTCCATCAAAATAGAGTCTGAAATTTGAGAGAAAGCACTTCGTGCTATTAATATGTGTGCAGCGAGTTATGAGAACTAGGTGAAATTAAGAGGGAACGATTTTAGATCTAAAATGTCGCGATTCATAGGATTTGTTTATACATGGAGATCATCAAAGGAGTTTGCTATAGGAAGGGATTGCACGTGATGGTTCATCTATGGGTTTTCTGCCGCATGACCGTCTATGAGAATCTACCAGTGTTGATAAGGATTTCCAACAAAAGAATGTTTACTTGAACAATGATTAAATCATCAAATGGACTATCAGGCAAGTGGCTGCATGATGAAGAAAGTCAGTACCAAGAACACAAATGGTTGTTCGCTAAGGTCAGAATCGAAAAGGATCTTTTCCCCAAATGATCTTGATTCTACAAGAGATGTCTCGTCGGGTTAGGGACAACTTATCCATTTTAATAGTGACTCAAATCTACAAACGAGGCTCGTTTGATTCACTAAAAAAAAGGAAATGTTGGGAATACAAAAAAACAAAAGGCGGCCTTTAAATAGTTTCTACTACAGTAAAAAGAGTAATCAACAAGAGGACAAAAGTGCTACAATGCATGGGTCACTAGAGGATGAAATAGGGAAAAGACATAGAATGTATTTTAAATTTCCATATATTTGGGGTAGGTGAAACTCTAACTTGTCATGAATCTGGGCCACACAATGAAAATCAATCCTAGCCATTCATTTAGGCTTTGAAAAACTATAAATAAGGGTTTGCTCCTCATTTGTAAATGGTTGGAGAGCTAGTGTAAAGGCATTCTGCAGCAATAGAAAGCAACATTGCATGATTTATGGGTGTTTCCTTTTGAGTTTGCTCATTGTTTGTGCATGATTCTACTTCCCTATTAGTTTAGTTGTTAGTTTCTTGAATGGAAGTGATGATGGTGTTTGTTGTTATAGTATTTGATGAATTTTTAGCTCATGCTTTTTGTGGTTTGTTGATGATGAATCACTTTGTAAAGCTAGTCTGAGCTTCTTTACTTTATTGCTGCAACTTAGTTCAATTGCATGTTCATGATGTGTGTATGCAATTTAAAAATTTGTAGTCCTTAGAAGATTGCACTGGTTTTGTGTAATTGTAGGTTCCTCTTGGCCAAGCAAAACCCAGTTTAGGGAGTTTGCCTACTGTAGCACCCTCCATGATCACTGTTCATTCATAGTTTCAGATTCAAAAACTTTCTCTCTTCCCTGCCCCCTTTTCCCCTTTTTTTTTAATAAGTAACCTATGCTAAGGTTCATTGCACATTGTAAAGCCAAATTTGAAGCTGAAATAGGAGTTCTAGATTGTTGTTTGAACTTGTAGCAACTGAACAACAATTTCCACATCCTAAGAACTCCATTTGCAGACCCAATTTACCACACTTTGTAACTCATCTGTAAGACCGCCTTGTGATTCCAACAAATCACATCAAACAACTGAGATATTCCAAGCACTATCAAGACCTGACATTAAAGACCTTGGGATAGTGTTCTGCAATTTGATTGTGGAAGATTGTCTTTCAAGAGAGGTGATGCACCTATGCACTACCTGTGTTGAGAAGTGCATAAAAAACACATCAATAGTTAAATGCAGGGTGATCACTTCTCTATAGGTTATAATAAAGTTCAACACTTTTTATCCCTTTGGGGGATTTGACATTTTAATAATACATTCTAGGTTTGTGGAATCTATGTATTTACTTTGTATGATTCTGGCACATTTAGAGTGTGGCTTTGCAAAGACATTTCATACTAATTTGGCTCGTAGAGCTAGGTTTCTTGCTTCTAAGCTGTGTAGGCCCACTCCTCCATCCTCATAGAGTTTATTCCATGAGACTACCATGATTTTACTCTTTTTCTTGTTTTCCAAGTTCCCCTATCAAAGGATTTTTCTAATGCATCTCTTAATCTCCTCTTGCATTGCTTTTGGTAGTTTTAGGACTAATATAACATAGTTGGAGATCGTTGAAAGGAATACCTTGGTTAGTGTGAAGTTTCCTACCATTGTTATCCATGTCTTCCTTTCCATGATGCAATTCTATTTTGTATTTGGGACAAAATTTTGTTCCATATTTTAGGTTTTCTTGGAACTTAAAAGAATGAGATTCCCAAATATTGGCTTGGAGAGTTGGAGAGTTATTTTGAAAGTTCAAATGCTTGTCTTTTTCTCATTGAGTTTTTGCCCTGATACCATGTAATAATCCTCTAAGAATTTTTTAATGCCTTTGGCTTCTTGAACATTGGATTTAGAAAATAGAATTGTATCATATGCAAATAGTGAGTGATTCATGATGATTTTTAATTTTTGGATAGCTATACCTTGTCATGCGCCTTGGGATTAGGCACTTGATATCGCCAACTCAATGATTATGTCATTAGAATGAAAAAGGAAGGATGATAGTGGGTCTCATTTCTTGACTCCTTGTGATGAATTAAATAAGCCTAATAGGATGTCATTTATCAAAACAAAAAACTTGGCCTATGATATTAGAGAATTAACTAGGTAGCAACACCATTTCTCAGAAAAAAACTAGTCTTAAAAGCACCTTATGTAGAAATTCTTTGTTATCCAATCATAGGCTTCAACATGTCAAGTTTACTAATCATTTTTGGATTATGTTTACCTTAATAGAATGTAAGGTTTCATGGGCTATTAGGGCCCCTTCCATAGTATCCTTATTTGGAACAAAAACTCCTTGTTCATTTGAGATTATTCTTGGGATGATCTTGGCTAGTCTAGAGTTGATAGCCTTGTAGAAAATTTTATATAGGATATTGCACAATGAAATGGGTTTGAAGTTAGCAAAGGTAGATGGGTTATGCTCTTTTGGGACTAGAGCTATAAAGGTTTTATTTAGTTCCTTTAAGATATTTCCATTTCCAATTGATTCCTGTAATGCTAGCAAGATATTTATCCCCATGAACTATCGACCTTCTTGGAAAAAAATGGTAGTACACACATCCAGACTTGAAGCTTTGTCTGGCAGCACAGAGAAGACCACTTCTTTCAATTCTTCTAGAGTTAATGTTTTTAGCAAGAGTGTATTTTCTTCCTTAGAGATTAGAGATGGAATATGTTGAATAAAATCATTTGCAATAGTGTTTTGGTCTTGAGTCGTTTGCTGGTCTCATACACTTAATAGATTTGCGAAGAAGTAAACTATTTTTTGGCTAATATAAGATTTTATGCCTTCAAATTTTTTCCTAAGGGGGAAGTATTATTGAAGATAGTGCTCATTTGTTGTTTGATTGTGATGATATATGAAAAAAATTAGTGTTCTTGTCCCCTTCTTTGAGTCGGGTTTCTCTAGAATTTTTCCTCCAATATATCTCTTCTCTTATCTAAATATCTTGTACTTCTAGTTATAGTTGTTTTGCAAGCTAAAGGATGTATGGTTCATACAACAACATATGATTTGATCATTTATCTCATCAAGTTGATCTTGGAGAGATATTTTATGTGAAAAGATGTTTTTGAAATGTTTCTCATTCCAAACTTTGATTTTCTATTCTATGTATTAACTTCTTTGCTAGTTGGAACTTTCTGGTGCCAAAGATAAAAGGTGCATTTTCCCACTAGTGCTTGAGTTGTGGTAGGAAAAAGGGATCTCTAAACCATATTTCCTGGAACTTTAAGGATGATATTTTTTGGGGTATGTGTGAAGCTAAGGCCAATTATATGGGGAAGTAGTCTTGGCCTAAAAATGAAAGGATGGACATCTCCAAAGTGGCTATTTCTGTAGCCCAATCTATAGAGATAAAAAATCTATCCAAATTCTTTGCAATTAAGTATAAATCTTTATGCCTATTTTCCATGTAAATGTTCCATTTTTGGGATGACAGTCTAATAAGTCATTTTCTGATATGAAGTCTTTGAAGTCTTCAACAACCCTTGGGGGTATTATGCCCCCCTTTTTGTATTGTGATGTAAGATTGTATTGGAATCCCCTCCAAACAATATTTTCTCCTCTTTTAGGTTAGATAAGACTAGGGATAAAGTATCCCACAGGTAATTTTTCCCGGCCATTGATTTAGGTGCATAAACATGAATGAGCCAAAAATTTAAATCAAAGGATGTTATTCTCATGAGAATCCAATGTTGCATTGAGAAGATTAATTCCACCTGGGTACTTTGGTCATTCCACAACACTGTTAGGCCCCCTAAAGCACCTTGTGCTAGAGAATGTATAAATTTCCATTTTCCCACTTACTAAAGATTTCTTGTGTTTGGTGATTAGTGAATTTTGTTTCTTGGAGAATAACAATATTTCCTTTACTAGCATTAAGCTAATGCTTTATCAAGCATCTTTTGTTAGGGGTTTTTAGACCCATGACATTCTAGAATATGACTCTCATTGTTCTCGAGGAGAGAAACAAACCCTCCTTGGTTTAATGTTTTTATCCAATGTGGCTTGGATACTTATAACTATTTCATCTCGGGATTTTTAACTTTTAGGGGGATGACATGTAGTTGAGGGTGTTGCAATTATCGACTCTGAGACTATTCTATTTGTTTGTGCAATTGATAAGGCTTGAGAAAAATCATATTTGGTGTTCCTATTGAATGCTTCCTCTTCCAACTGATCAAATAGTTTTGATCCTTCTTGATGAATGAGTTATCTTATCATTTCTAGTTTTTTTTCTTCTAGCATGGGTAGTTGGCCTTCTCCAAATACTAGCTCATTTTCCATTGGAAAAACTTTGACATGATTGGCACTTGCTAGTGGTGACTAGGACTAAAGGGGGTGTTGAAAATCCCTTTCTCTATTGGAGAATGTGACTCATTTGGATCATGAGAGGGGGGCTTGGGAAGATCGTTCACTATTGGCGATGGATGTGTACCATCTGGGTTAGCTAACCAAAAGAATATTTCTATATCATGATTTTTAGACTTGGGTAATCTGCTACAACTGCTAGTTTTCTGAGGGAGGGGTTCCTCATCAAACTGTGTATCCTGCATCCCTAGGATGTCTCCGTTTGTAGTGGGGCAAGATGATGGAAATATTCTACGTGGAGAAGATTGACTAAGTTTATTTTGTTGCAACCCCTTTTTTCGTAGGGGAAGTAGCACCTTCCGAAGGTTATTTAAAAATTTCTAGATAGACTATGGAAGTTTTCAAAGTAGTACCAAAGGCCACAAAGGAGGAGTGTTTCCTCTTTTGAGGAAGGGGAAGTTTTTCCTACATGTATGTAGGCTACCATTTTGTTTATTATGATTATCATGAGATAGTGTGACTATTAACAACCCAATCTCTTTCTGGGATGAGGGAAGAGAGACAGTAGGTGTATGGAAATTTTGAGGTATAATATGTTGCTTTGGCACTTGGTTTATGGCTAGGGCATAAGATTGTAAAGTTGGGTTTTACTCGCTTTTTCTGAGAGGGGCACATGGGCCGAGGGTTTAGAAGGGAAAAGTGAGGGTGGGTGAGAAAAGGAATGGCATGAGGAGTAGAATATAACTAGGTTTTCTAACACACGATATTGTTTCCAAGCCTTGCACTTGGAGTGGATGACAAAGATTTTAGGGAAAGTTTCTTTGGCATTTAGGAGGACATAAATTCTGGTTATTTTGTGCATGAATATTTGAAAAACTCTGAGTTGATTTTCTAGAAGATTCCAATGGAGTTTCCTATCACTTCTATGATATGTGGATCCCAGTATTTTAGGGTTGGTTTGCAGCTTAATCTAGAAGGGTATGTCTTCAACGGAGGATGAAATAGGGTAGAAATGATAGGCCTAGGGTTGAAGGTAAAGGCCATGCCCATTAAAGAATTTTTTTTTTCCTTAAGGGATTTATCACATTCTTCTCTAAGGTTAAAAAAACCAACAAAATAGTTGCTACCCTCATGTATGTAAAAAATATTAGAAACCCCTGACCATTGATCATGGGCTCATGCTTGATCTAGAATACTAATGGAAGGGATGCACTTGAAGGTCTTGCCTATATGTGTGTGAATTTTGAGGATAGACATGGAAGGAAGCAACAAGTCATTAAAGATGTGCACTTTATATTTTGATTGACTAGACAAATACAAAAGTACAACCTGATGATGGTGTTTCAATAGCCAAGTTCTTTTGGGGAACTCAAGACTCTGCTAGCGAGGTAGGAGGCTTGAAGTATGATCATGGGTGCTATTATTTTTTCTTTTCCCATATTTTTACCGAAGGGTTTAGATCCCAATGATATAGTGTTGGTGAAAGTGGCGATAGTGTTTCAACACCCCAATTGATAGGAAGTTGGAGTGGTAGAAAGTTGATTGGTAGGGGAATGTGAAAAACTTTGAGAGGGCCCGCTAGACTATGAGAAAGCTACAAACTGACCATGTGTGATTTTTTTCTTTCTCCCTCTGAGAGGGTATTGTGGACTACCACCACAAATTCCCCCTTGGAAAAGTCATTGGGGGTCATTATGCCCTAGTTTTTAGGTGTCTTTCTAGTCTTTCCAAACCCAAGGATCTCCTTGAAACCATGGAAGGGTTGGTTTCTATTGATTACCAGGTTGAAATTTTAAACAATTCCCATTAGTGGCTTGCTCCTATTCCCAAGGATCTCCTTGAAACTAGGAGGGCTAATTTTTTTCGATTACCAGGTTAAAATTTTGAAAAATGCCCATTAGTGGCTTGCTCCCACTCCTGCTCCATTTGTTTTCATTGTATGGGTCCATCTTTACCAACATTTGATTTTAGCATACAAACTAATTATTAACAATATATAGTATAAATGTGTGGCAAGATTGAATATAATAACCACAAGTTCTATCACAACAATTGGACCCCATAATTGATATCATAACAATTAGACCCCACAAGTGCTATATGAGGAAAATTTAATGTTCTCTAGAATATAGTAAAGTTTATTAGAATATAAATCTATTAAAATTTTATTTTTAGTTTATGTTTTTTAGAAGAAATAAATATTTATATTAGTTATGTTTTTTTTTTTATAAATATACTATACCATAAAAAAAACATGGGTAGAAATAGTTATATATAAAAAAATAGGTAAGATGTAATCTTACATATTAAATATCAAAATTATAGAGGAAGAATTGTTAATTGTCAAGAGTTATAGAATATATGGTAAGAGGAGTGTCATAGTCATATAGTTTTCATACATTTAGGTTATACTTAGCATTAGTAAGGCACTCTTATCCAATAAGAGCACCATCATGAGTTTGATCCTTAATATATGGGACATCCTTAAGTAGTTGACTAATATCCCCCATAGGAGAAATTGATAGTTTGAGATGAGAAAATTTGTCACTACTTAGCCACCCATGGGCTTCTCTAATGTGGTACTATGGAAACACTACATCTTGTAGGAATATTTGGACCAAGCATGAACACTATAACCATGAGTTCTATGTTGAGGAGTGTGAGAATACTCATGCCAAGATTCATTCTAATTTTTTTCACTTTGACACCATCATGGAGGAGATTGGCTTCTGCATGAAAGATGAGGGGAGGTTATTGGCACACAACAAAAGGCACATTCACTGAGTGATGAAGAAGTTCTTGAAGGTGAGTCAAATAAAACTTTAATAACTTGCACTTGTATATGCATAAACACATTTGAACATATCTCAGATTTAGAAAACACAAAGAAAATAGTTTTTAATAGAAGGTTTGGTCAATATCGAAACTTGAAATTCAATCATCAATATGGATTTCATTTTATCATTTTCCTAATGTGTTTTGTGGCTTTCCTTTTTCTGTTGATTGTTGTTATTGGTCATGAAGATTGTGTGGAAGTTTATAAGTCTTTCGAGAGAATTTTTTTAAGTTACCATCCGTCCTTTTTTTCCACAATCAATCTTTCTTCTTCAAAAGAAAAATCAGTGATTCAAATATTCTTTTGAAATTACATTTATGCAATTGTTGTAGGTACTCTACCAAGAAAATAGAAATGTTGTTAAAACTTTGTTATTTCATATCTATCCTTCTATTTAAATAACTAATAACATTTTATATATTTTTAATGTACACATTATTGATTATTTTATAATAATTTCCTATATTTTTCGACACTAATATCCCTACTGAACAGGTATGGAATTTCAAAGCGCTGCTGATAGCTACTCCGTATAACACAATTACTAAGGCTGCTTACCATAATTACGTGATTTCAAAGCGATGGTGACTGTGTCTCCCGGATTTAACACAATTGCTAATACTAATTAGCACAATTACGGAGTTATGTGCTAAGGCGAGCTTTGAAATTCCAAGAACCTTCGGCAGGAATGCTAATGCAGATGTATGTGCTAATGGTGGGATGTTGTCACCATATATAGAGCTTTGAAATTTTCGAGTGGTGAAGAAGTTAACTCCGTGTCAAACCTAACTACCTGCCTGTTTGAAATGCTGCACCAGAAACATTTCTTATGTTAAATAACGGCATCTGCCCTTTCCTCCAAGTACATATATTCGGTATTTGGCGTTACATGTATGTTATCATTGTAGGTATCCTATCAGACAATGGAAATGATCATAAAATCTTATTATTTCATACATATTTTTGTATTTAATTATGTTGAGGTGGTGGAAATGGCATGGAAGCTTTTTATTCCTGAAATTTTCGACGGATTGGAAGAGGTGATGGATGTTGTTTCCTTTGGTCTAGGTATTCCCAGGTCACATAACTTGGACCGCCTTTTAGTACCAGATGAGGAAGTAACCTTCTCCCCTTTCATTCTAGACATTAAAGGTGAGGTGTTGCACGAACATAGAGAGCAGGTGGAGGTAGCAGTAAGATTCCTGAGGAAACTGCTGCATATAGAGCTGGTTCAAGGTTTTGAATGGGTTGGAAAAAATTTCAATTACATTCAGAAAATTGGTAACGTATAGTCTAGAACTTTCTTTGCAAGCTCTGAACTCTCTTCTTTTAGAATATAAACATATAATGTTTTGTCATAGAAGGACCCTTAATTGTTAGCAAAATTTTGTAGCTACTTCTGGTCAGTTGGGTGTTTGGGTTTCAGATTTCCGAAGACAATGTTGAACATTATTAATTTAGTGCAGTCACTTCAGACTGCATGATGGACTAGAGGGGGAACTCATAGATGTTTCCTCTATTTTTTTACCATTGATGGGTCGTGATTGCATTCATTTTTGAAATATGTATTTCTATTTTAAGATTAATACAAAATGTTCAAGATTTTGACCTTTCGCCAAAAAATAAAACTATCTAATTTTGTTTAATCTTATTTAAAGGAAGGAAAATGCAGATGTAGAAGAACAACAAGAATGATAGATAGAGGGAGAAGAAATTTTAATGGATATTTTTGATGGGAATAAATACGAGCCTCTTGTTACACCTATGAGAAGGTCCACTACACTATGGAGACATGTTCAAAATTATAACCCACAAATTTTTCATTGTTTATTTATAAATTAGCATGTACTAATATTGAACCTAATTCCATGAAGGAAGCACTATCTTCAATGGAGCATGATTTTAGGTGGAGGCCATGGAAGAAGAAATAAAGGCATTGGATAAATGTGACATTTAGGACCTAGCTGACTTACTTGAGGGAAGAAAACCCATTGATTGGAAGTGAATATTTAAAAAAATAATTGGAGTAGATGGTAAGTTGGAAGGTGAAAATATCAATAGGTGGCTAAAGGTTTCTCCTAAGATGATCTAGAGTGGATTTTGGTAAAACTATTTTTCCTCCATTAGATCCATTTTATCTACTTTTGTTGATTATGACCTAGAGTTAGAGAAAATAGATGTCAAAAACTCATTTCTACATGAGAATCTTAAAGAGAATATCAAATTATATGAAACAACCTAACAATTTTGTAGTAAAGGGGATAATGCATTTTTATTTTTAGGCTAAAGTGGTCCTTGTATGGTGGTATTATAAATTTGATTTTTTACATTAGAAGTTGGTACTAATAAAAATGAGGTGATTCATTTTGTATTTTAAAATTAATTAATTATCAATTAAAAACTAATGTTTGTATGTTCATGACATGTTATTTATTGGTAATGACAAGGGTATGATTAAGGATCTTGAAACTAGTTTTCTAGGACTTTTGAAATGAAATATTTAAATGATACAAATATATTCTTCATATGGAAATATATAGGGATCTAGTTAACTTAAGGTATAGGTTAAATTAGAGGAAGTATGTTGACATAATTTTGGATTGCTTTATAATGTTATATTTTAAGCTAGTAAGCATTACTATGTCTATACATACTAGGATTTCTTTGGAAATATGTCTCAAATTAGATGATGATAATAAAGAGATGTATAACATGTACCTTGTTCTAATGTTTTTGGAAGTCTTATGTATTCAATGGTATGTATAAGGCTAGATATTTCTAAATTAGTGGGATTTATAAGAAGGTTTATGTCCAACCTTGGTGGTGTGACCTCCACAACACCCCCCTAAACTTTCATGGAAATTGGTAACCCTTATTTTTTATCTTATCAATTTTATCTCATGTCTTCACATTTTAGTTATATTTAGGTAATTTTCATTACTACTTATCTTTGTTTTAGGGCTTTTATAATATTGCTAAGGGGATTTGGGAAGTGTCTAAGTATGTCTAGGTGGCTTGAGAAATATGAATTTCAAGTCACTTTGAAACCCTTCGATTCAAAAAGTCAAGTTGTTCTTATCAAATGTCCAAACTTAGGGATCTAGTTTTATAGAATTTGCATTTTACATATCAAACCTAAACACCAAAGTGTAAGGATAGAAAGTTTCCTTTGGAAATATGTATGCGAGTAATGAATTGAGAAAATAATTTATTAAACCCCAAAGCCATTTACACTAAAACTTCAACATATATCTGAAAAGTATAGTGCAACTATAGATTATAAAATTTCCTCTAGTTCAGACCTTGAGCATTCAATTTGAACCTTGACATGTATTCACATTTTGAGACACACCTATAGATTGTAAAATTTCATTGAATGTTGAGCATCCATATGTCATGACACACTTGTAAATCATTTTTATTTTCAAAATTTAAGTTTTTGAACTTTGAATGTAACCTCCTTTTATAGACTTTGGTATGTATTTATAAAAATAAACACAACTTGAAAAGTACAATTCAACTCCAAATTTTAATGTTGGAGTAGGAAAACATTCAATTCCGCATGTGTGAAGGAGTTTATTAACCCTAATACTTCATTTTCCACCCATTTGTCTCCTCTCTTAGCTTCAGTGAATGAAATCTCATGGTTTTAATGGCCAAAGTCTTTAGTTAATGGTATTCTAGTGATCTCACACCCAAATCAACAATCTTAGTTTTTTTTAGTTTGAACCTTTGCACTTTTTATTGTGTTTACATTAAAGTTTTATCATTATTACTTCAATGAGTTGTTATTTTTTATTTAGATTTTGTACTTCCACCCTAATATAAATCTTGGTGCAAATGTTAATAGGTTATTTCTATTATATTTTATTTTATTTTGGATCTCTGCATAATTTGAATAATTGAAACTCTAGACTGAATGTGTATATATAGGGAATCTTTGTGGATTAATAATTCAAACCTATAAAAGAAAACCTGTCGAATAACTTAGCAAAATCCTTGAACCTCATTTAAAAATACTTATTGAATAAAATGTTAGAAAAACATAAAAGAGTATAATGCTAAAACTTACGGTAAAATACTAAACAATTAAATAAACCAAAACTATGCCAATTGAACTATTGGGGAAAAATGGTGATTCTACCACCTTTTTCCTATGGCCATTCAACAATGTCCTAGGAATCCAAATTGGATTGAATATCAACCTCATGGGTGAGTCAATTATCAACAAGGAAGACCTAGGAAGGGCTATTTTTTGGCTTTGAAGGGTTCACCACCAAGCAAAAGCTTGGAAAAGACAAATTAGCATTCAACTTACCAAACCTAACAATGCAAGCTAAATGAATGATGAAAATGATGAAATTATGTAATAGTAAGTTAGGGTACGTGTACCTGGGAGTTCTGGAAATGGAATGAGGATTTTGGAAATCCAAAGAAGATATCAAAAAGTGATATGGGGGACTAAGCCACCCTTACTGTTGACTTAGTCCCACTGTTGTTTTTTGGGGCAAATGTGGAATCTTCTGATGTCGAAATTGGATCTGAAAGAATCTCTAAAAAATAATTTTGAGAGGAATAAGACACCCTAGGTGGTGGCTTAGTCTCATTTTGAATTTCTAAAATCTCTAAATGTGATCCTGAGGTCAAAATTCTGCACTTCCTTCTTATCAGATCTCAGGTCCTAAAACTTCTGGATCTGGCCTGTAGGTGAGTTTCAATGAAGATGACAACTTTTCAATGCAACTTTGCAACTTTTCACTTTAAATGATCTTAAAGTATTCAACCTAAATCTATAATCACAAAAACACAAGAGGAGAACCCCTTGTTGGTAATTAAACCTTGAAATGAAATAGAATGGAGGGAAATGATGAATGAACAACATGCAATGTTAAAATTCACCAAACCCTTTCTATGAAGTTTGCAAACTTTTCTGAAATGGCTAGCTTGGGCATAGATCTTGAAATTCTTGAATGCTTGATAGGTCTTGACTTCAGTTGCTTGCTTGAATCAAAACTCTGCATCAAAAATGTTAGCTCAAAAACACACATGAAGCAAAAATCTCCTTGATATGATACTTGAATCTTGATGATGGCTCCGAATGCTTGAATAATTGCTCTTGATCTCATAAATCTTCCTTAGAAATGAATACTTGTATTATTGTTAGAAGAAAATGAGTGAATGAACCTTGTATTTATACTTATTCATGCTTAATATCCAAAAATTACACCATAACAAGTTGACAAATAAAATCATTTATTAAAAGAGGCTAAATCTTGCCAAAATTTGAAATTAAATCTCAAAAAAAGCTTAAGGGGGACTAAGACACCCTAGGTGGCATCTTAGTCCCAAGTCTTGAAAATTGGGGCATAGACTCCAAAAAGGGGCCCATTTAAGGTTCCATTGAAATCAAGGTCCCAAGACCTCGTGGGGACAAAGAATTCGTAGGTGGCATCTTAGTCCCAACCCAAAAGTCAGAGACACTCAAATAGAATCATTAAATTATCATTTATCCATTGATGTTTACATTGATATTAGCCAAAAAAAGATATAGTTTATTAGGCTTGTGGATGCAAAATAGGACCAATTAAGACATAAATAAAGATAAATAAAGTAAGGTGGGCCCAAACAAGTGTGAAAATGCAAGGGTATGCATTTTCCTACACTACATTTAGCTCCCACTTTAGTGAGAGGGTGAACTTGCTTCAAACTCACACTAAAGTAGCCAACCATACAATCAAAAGGGGTTCAAATGTACGAATGCTAGTAAGATAGGATAACAATCACCAAGAGGGAGGGCAAACCAAGAGGATCAAGATTCTATGGAAAAACAAAATAGGCACAAAGAAACATGCTTGTGGATGATATGTGAATCCATAACTAGATCGCAAACATACACCATCAAAGACAACGAAAACAAAAAGAAAGGAAAAATGCAATAGATCAAGCTTCGATTGATTGTCCAATGCGTTGTGGACCAAGTCTAGGTTGTTTGTACAAAAAGGTTTACAAGTGGAACATGTTGTCCATTATGCAAACAAATCAGCATGCTCACAAGGGCTAGTGAAGCTAGTTGTTCACTAGGTGAGCCCCAAGAGGTCCATATCAAAGTCATACCCCCATGACTATGATAAGGACAAAAAATAAAAATGCATGCTCACAAGGGCTAGTGAAGCTAGTTGTGCACTATTTGAGCCCCAGGAAACCATATCAAAGCCATACCTCCATGACTTTAATAATGTAAAAAAATGTAAAGCAACAAGAAAGAGGGAATGTTCAAAGGGATTTTTCTTAGTTAGTGCAAGGTCTTAATCTTAGGGGACATTATTCCTAATGTCTCCAAGAGAGGACAAATCAAAAGATTAAAGATTCACAACTTAGGGAATGCAGTGTGTTGCATCACCACTAAGAGGAATTTAATATGCTAAGTTAGATCAAACTCTTGAAGGAAATTACTCCCAATGTCACCACAAAGAGAAAAACACATAAAGGAACATGAAAAATGCAAATGAAATCATGCCAAAATAATACCAAAATGATGTCAATGTATTCCACCACTTTAAATAAATTTCTAAAAACCATGCTATGAGAAATTACTTTAAACTAGACAAACATGCAAAAGAGAAAGGAAAAGAGGGTTTCCCCCACAAACACATAAGGGATCTATGGATTTGAGGTCATTATTTGTCTTTGTTGTAATGATATTAGAGAGCTCAGAACAATAATCATTCCCCAAATACACATAGAACTGGAAGAATGGCACAAAGAGAGAAAATAGAGAAAAACATTTTGGGTCAACATGGAAGAGACATAGGGTTTATTGATGCCTTGTGTCATCCCCAAAAGGAAAAAACAAGACAAACTTGAAAAGAAAAGAAAAGATAATGAAAAGGCTAAAGCTTATGACATATAGAAGAATGAAGGTACAAATAGATGAGTGCACATAGAGAGAGATAAAATCAAACAAAACATCATGGGGGATCACATTACACATGTAATCACACAAAAGAAAAGAAAAAAGGGAAAGTAAAAAGACTAGTAAAGCACATGTGTGCCAACCATCCAACAGTTCATCCGCATTACAGTCTTCTTCAGTATATGTAGAATGCAAATCACTAGCGAGAGGGACATCATGTGTTGTACTAGGAGAATCACTAGACTCAACACATGGTGCATCACTTGGTTTAGGAGGATCATCACAGTTGTTATCGTCTAAGCTCATGGAAGAGGCAAATAAAAAATTCAACTCTTTATGCACCTCTTCATTAATTTTAGTTGTTTCTTCATCATCATCCAGGTTAACCACAATAGGAGGATGAATGATAATATCCATACAAGGTGTTGGTCCTTGTTGTTGTGGAGACATTGGATATATTTTTTCTAGTAATGGGGGAGGCTCATCGTTTATTGCTTCTATCAAGTTCAGATTTTGATTTTTAATGTTTTTTTTTGTGTTCATCTTTCAAGCAATAGCATGATGCCTATGCCTACGCTCTCTAGAATTTATATTTATTTTAATATGGTTTTCAAGTTGTGTTTGTGTAGTAGTGGGTTGGTCATCCATAGGTTCCTTTTTTTCTCTTGAGGGAAGAACAAAAGAAACCATGAAAGGTTGTTCAACCACTTTCTCTTTGGATTTATAATTTTTCTTAGGAGGCAGATTAGGACTTGTTTGGTTTTCTCTTGGTCTCTTGTATGAAATAGGTAAAGTATTTTTGATGGATGGATTTTGGTTTGGTGGAAGGGCTTTAAGCTCAATGTTATTTTTTTCAAGGGGTGTAGTTTCAAGCATGGGTGGAGGAAAATTTTCAAGGGATAATTTGGCTATGAATTTTTCTTTGAAATTTTGGTAGGATAGGAAAAGGAAGTCCTCACGGGGTCTTATAGGTTCGATGGGCTTAGGCCAAAAATAGTCTAAAGAAAAATTTCCATGGGAAGATAGAGGGATAAAGCCACTATGATTCACAGTGAATATTTCATTTCCAACTGGAAAATTTAAGAACTTACGGACAATGGATGGGACCGCATTCATGGAGCGAATCCATTTGTAGCCTAACTTCACATGAAACTTAGCCGAATTAGAGATGATAGAGAATGATAGATTTGATTTATTCGGTCCTACTTGTAAAGGGAGTGTGATCAAGCCCATCGTATCATGAGCAAAACCATTATATGTTTTAATTCATGCTTTTGGTTTATCATATATATATTAAGTGAGTTCATGCACATATAATAGTTCTTCTGTGATCACATTCTCTCCACAAATGAGATCGATTAAAATATTGGGAGTGGGTCTGTTATTGATTTTGTCGGCTATGTAAAGAGGGTCCCATCAGGTGTATTTTTTATTATTTATTTTGAAGAGAAATTAATATCAATGGTAATTTTGATTTGTTGTTTATGAGGCTTGATGTCAATCACTCCTATCATTGTATTAATAGGACTTTGGTCATTAGTATCCATAGGATTTTGTTCATCGTCATCCATAGGATTTTGTTCATTATGGCTCATGTTATCATCATCTATGTCAATATTCATTACATCGGGCTTAGTTTCACTAGCCTTAACAAATGAAATATTGTGGTTAGGAATGGAATTGGTAAATATTTGCAAGTTCTAGTTAAGAGGAGCTAAAAAATTATTTCCTTTGTCATTCTCACCTTCAATTTATATATGATTGGAATCAACGAGGTCTTGCACAAGATGTTTAAGATGTTTGCAATGTTTTGTATCATGTCATTTTTTGTTGGTGATAAGCACAATAGGCATTGTGTCTAAAGCTTAGAGGTAATAGCTTGCTAGGCTCAAGAGGTCGAACGGGAGGTAATGTAAGCATGTTCTTGTTTAATAGCTCAGTCATGATGTTTTGAAATGTGTCGAGAAAGGGAGTAAATTATCTTTGTGGATCCCCAAAGATATAAGGATTACTCTTCTTTATAATGACTACTTGAGTATCAACTTGTTGGGTAGGTTGGGAGGTGGAATTTAGTTGAAGGAAACATTTTTTATCTTCGGAAAGGATGGTAGGTGTTTCGGTTCGAATATTTGGAATTTTCAAGACAGGTAGGGGTATGTGTGGGATCATGATGGGCCAAAAAGTGGTATGTAAGTGATATGATGGCCCATGTGGCTGATGACTTTTTTTTTACCCAAAATTGATGAAACGAAAAGGGTTTTTAAAGAAGATTCTCAACTTTCCACCAATATAAATTATGATAAATACTTTGAATTTAATAAGTAATTATTATTCATTTTCTATTTGAATTATGACTAAAGTCCTTATTGATAGGCTGATTGAAAAACATCTATAGCTTTCAGACAGTATCACATTTTTTGAACCCAAACAGTGCATCACATTCTATGCTTTGCATACTATAGGATTAAAAAAAAAAAAAATTGAATTTCATGACGTTTTGACCAAGTTAAGGTGGTTAGACATACAATTTTTTATAGTTTTTAAAAGTTGTAATAAAAAAATGATAATTAATTATTTACTTGGAAAAAAATTACAAAAAAATATGCATCACATCAGGACATGAGTCCTCTACTTATGTCTTAAATCTTATAAAAAAATATTATCATTTTATTGTGGTTAGGGTGGTCAAACAAACACCTAATTCTAATTTTTTCCCTGAAATTTAAGTACTACTGCATTGAAATTTCAAATTTTCACCAAATAGATTTTTATTTTTTTAAAAAAACCTAGTAGTTTAGAAACTACATTCAATTTTCTACAGATTCTATTCTTACATATTTTTGAAATAATATAGATAGCTTATTCAAATTTTTACATCAAGTTTCCTAACTTTGATTTTTTTAATTTTCATTGCCACTTAAGGGCCTTTTTTTTTCCATGATGATCCTGCACATACCTATAGAGGTGGATTTAGGTTTACAACTACCTATGAAATTCTGATAATCTCAAATGGCAATGCATAAGTGCATGAAGGAAGGGAATTTCATCATGGTAATCTTTTCTCTTATCTTACTTTTTAAATTCTCTATGAACATCTTTTGAAGGTCAGAATCGAGAATCTTCACACTAATTTGGGAATAAAGCGATTGGTAATGTGAAATAAAGTTAGTGACCTTTTAACCATATTTTTTTTTACATCTCATCAAATCAACTAATTTCATTTCAGGAACCATATGCACTTGGAAATGGTTAATAAAGGCTTCAACAAGTTCATTGAATGAAAAAATTGAGCTATTCGGTAATGCAAAAAACTATTCCAAGGCAATGTATTTTAAGGATCGGGGAAAAAGCTTAGCCAAAAGTTTGTCCTCAAGGATAAATTCACTACACAAAGTAGTAAATGCATTAACTTGATTAGCAAGATCTCAGGTATGTGCAGGATCATGATGGGCCAAAAAGTTGTGATATGTAAGTGATATGATGGCCCATATGGCTGGCGACTTTTTTTTTACCCAAAATTGATGAAACGAAAAGGGTTTTTAAAGGCGATTCTTAGCTTTCCACCAATATAAATTATTCTTTACTTTGAATTTAATAAATAATTATTATTCATTTTCTATTTGAATTACGAATAAAGTCCTGATTGATAGGCTGATTGAAAAACATCTATAGCTTTCAAATGGTATCACATTTTTTGAATTTGAAACATGCGCCACATTCTATGCTTCACATACTATAGGATTAAAAATAAATGAATTCAATTTCATGAATTTTTGACCAAGTTAAGGTGGTCACACGTACGAGTTTTTATATTTTTTAAAATTTGTAATAAAAAAATCATAATTAGTTATTTACTTTGAAAAAAATTACAAAAAAATATGCATCACATCAGAACATGAGTCTTCTATTTATATCTAAAATCTTGTAAAAATATATTATCATTTTATTGTGGTTAGGGTGGTCAAACAAACACCTACTTCTTATTTTTTCCCTGAAATTTAAGTACTATTGCATTGAAATTTCAAATTTTCACTAGATAGATTTTTTAAAAATAAAAATAAACCTAGTAGTTTAGAAACTACATTCAATTTGTAACAGATTCTATTCTTATATATTTTTGAAATAATATAGTTAACTTGTTCAAATTTTTATGTCAAGTTACCTAGCTCTGATTTTTTTGAATTTTATCGCCACTTAAGGGCCTGTTTTTTCCATGATGATCTTGCACATGCCCTCTCCCTTTCCTCCATATTTCTCAAATCTAGGGATATCTATACCTTGTGGCATTGGATTTCTCAATATCTTCAAAGATAGTGGGTTACTTTTAACATAGTATGAAGGTGGACCATTTTGATTTTGATTTATGGTGGAAATTTAACATTGAATGAATGAAAGGCTTTGAAAAGGTGGTTAATGATAGGATCATTGCTTGTGGTTTGAGATGAAGGTGAATATGGTGGTGGTGTGTATGTGTTAGAAGGACTAGTGAATGGATTACTTATGGGAGGAGATATAATATTAGATGCCACATAAGTATAAGGAGCACTAGTGGAAATGTTCGAGGTAGCAAGGATATTGCTAGATGGTTGCATTGATGTGGTCAAATAAAAATTGGTATAGGTGGGAATTGAGGTTATGGTTGAAGAGGGAGTAGTTTGATTTCCTCCTTGGATTTGCACATTATTTGAAGCTTTAGAACCATTAGTGGTGGGAGGGAGATGATTTCTAAATACTTGAGCTATGTTATGAACAAATTCTATTCCTTCATCACTTTCCATCATGTGATGAATACTATATTTGGAAGGTATAATAGTATTTGAAATGTTTTTAGTACTCACACTATCTTGTAAATGTGCTAAGTCTTCATGAATTTTCATTATGTTTTCTTGAGGGATATGATTAACCATTGTTTGAACACTTGGCATAACACTTGTGGGTAAGGTAGGCATAGAAAAAGATGTATCAAAGGTATGGTCCATACCTAGTGAGCTAATACCAACACCAGGAATAAGAGATCTTGATAACCCAAGATCCACAATGAGTGTTTTATTGCAGGATGCCATGAGTCTTGAACTTCATCTAACAACAATGTTAGTAGTAGGACACCAAGTAGTACAACTCATGAAAGGGATAAACCAAAGAAAGTGAAATGAGAATAATATCCTATGCTTGCAGTTACACTTGAAATGAAAGATATTTGAATAAAAACAATTTTGCAAACTAAAATGAAAAAATAAAGGCAGCCAATAAAAGCACATAAAAGCACTTGAAAACCTTTCAAACTGGGAAAGTCAAAGTCAATAGTGACTAAGACACTAGTTAGGGTATCTTGGTCCTACTGGTGTGATTTTGAGGTTCTAAGGACTGGAATAGATAACTTGAACAGTAGAGAGAGGATTCTGAGCCAAAAACCTTGAGAGAGACTAAGATGCCAGGAAGGTCGTTTTAGTCCTAGCAGAGGTTTTTCTTAGAAAAGCAACAAATTATGGATTATATATAGTGTTCGCAGGTTACCTAATCAAGGACTTGATGTTTGGAAACAAATTCTACCACCTTTCTCCTATGACCATTCAACAATGTCCTAGGAATCCTAATTGGATTGACTATAAACCTCAAGGGTGAGACAATTCTTAGCAAGGAAGACCTAGGAAAGGTTATTTTGGGCTTTAAAGGGCTCACCACCAAGAAAAAGCTTGGAAAATACAATTTAACATTAAACTTTCAAAACCTAACAATGCAAGCTAAATGAATGATGAAAATGATGAAATTATGCAATAACAAGTTAAGGGTATGTGTACCTAGGAGTTCTAGAAATGTAATGAGGATTCTAGAAATGCAAAGAAGCTATCAAAATGTGCTATGGAGGACTAAGAAACCCCTACTGTTGACTTAGTCCCATTGCTATTTTTTGAGGAAAATGTGAAATCTTTGGATGCCAGAATCAAATTTGAAAGAATCTCTGCAAAATACCTTCGTGAGGACTAAGACACCCTAGGTGGTGACTTAGTCCCGTCTAGAATTTTTAAAATCTTCAAATGTGGTTCTGAGGTCCAAATTCTGCACTTCCTCTTCTTAGATCTTAGGTCTTGAAACTTTCAGATTTGTCTTGTAGGTGAGTTTTCATGAAGATGACAACTTTCCAATGCAACTTTTCACTTTAAATGATCTTCAATTCTTCAACCTAAATCTGCAATCACAAACATAGAAGTGGAGAAAAACTTGTTGATTTTTAGTAAATGCCCAGGTTTTCCTTGGTCAACCCCCTTGCTGGTAATTAAACCTTGAAATGAAATAGAATGGAGGGAAATAATGAATGAAAAAAATGCAATGTTACAACTCACTAAACCCTTTCTATGAAGTCTACAAACTTGTGTGAAATGGCTAGCTTGGACATAGATCTTGAAATTCTTGAATGATTGATAGATCTTGACTTGAATTTCTTGCTTAAATCAAAACTCTACATCACAAATGTTAGCTCAAAAACACACATGATGCAACAATCTCCTTGATATGATACTTGAATCTTGATGATGGCTCCAAATGCTTGAATAATTGCTCTTGACCTCATAAATTTGCCTTAGGAATGAATACTTGTATGCTTGTTAGGAGAAAATGAGTGAAGTAACCTCAAGTATGTATACTTATTCATACTAAAAATCCCGAAATTACACCACAACAAGCCAAAAAATGAAATCATTAATTAAAGGAGGCTAAATCCCGCTAGAATTTGAAATTAAATCCCGAAAAAAACTTAAGGGGGACTAAGACTCCCTAGGTGGCATCTTAGTCCCAAGTCCTGAAACTCGAGGCATAAACTCCATAAAGGGGCCCATTTAAGGTTCCATTGAAATCAAGGTCCCAAGACATCTAAGGGACAAAGACACACTAGGTGGCATCTTAGTCCTAACCTAAAAATCAGGGACACTCAAACATAATCATTAAATTATTATTTATTTGTTGATGTTTTTTGGGATTAGCCAGAAAAAGATATAGTTTATTAGGCTTGTGGATGAAAAATAGGACCAATTAAGACATAAATAAAGATAAATGAAGCAGGGAAGGCCAAAAACAAGTGTGAAAATGCAAGGGTATGCATTTTCCTACACTACAGTAATCACCCAAGAGATAGAGAATTGTAATTTTTTTCAATCTAAATTGTCTAAATATAGACCTTACGTAAATAGTATGTTGGATGAATAGTTACAAAAAACTAGTGATTACAAACAAATTTTTAATTTTATTTTAACATCCTCCCTAAATTTTGATTTTTGGGAAATATTCTTATCCCTTAAAGATTCTTTTGTTTATTAAAATATTCTTCCTTCAAAGGCTTTGTCATAATATCAACAACTTGATCTTTGGACCTACAATAAGAAAGCTTGATTTCTCTACTTTTAACCAGTTATTTGATGAATTGAAATTTTATATCTATGTGTTTTCTTCTTCCATGGAAGATTTTAGAAAGTGCAATGACTGATTGATCATCAAAGAATATAATTATTTCTTCCATTTGGGGCTACATCAATTCTTTAAGCATTGTTTGTAACCAAACTACTTGACAACCTACTAAAGCTGCTACTACATATTATGCTTCCACTAAGGACAATGCAACAATGGGTTTCTTTTTTGAAGACCATGAAATTACACCTAAACCTAGATTCAAATCATATCAAGAATTAATTTTCCTATCAGCTTGGTTTCTTGCCCAATCATTGTATGTATAACTAGTTAACTTCAAAACATCCTTCTTTTCATAAAAATCTCATGATTTGTAGTCCCATTTACATACCTAAGTAATCTTTTACCTATCTATAGATGAGTATCATGCGGATCCTCCATGAAATTTCTTATCAAGCTTATTGCATACATGATATTTGGCCTTTTTTTAGTTAATTATATTCAAATTCCAACCAAAATTTTATACAAAGTAGAATCTACATATTTTATTTCATCCTTTTTGCTCAACTTCACTCCCCTGGAAATAGGTGCAATTTCTATTTTTCTATTTTCCATACTAGACCTTTTCAATATATCATTTGAATAATTTTCTTGTGAAATAAATATCTCATCATTATTTTGAGTTACTTCAAGACCAAGATAATAATGCAACAAACAAGATTAGCCATCATAAATTCACTCTTCATTGCCACTAAAAAAATCTCTAAGCATGTTTTCATTATTTTCAGTAAAATAAAATCATCAACATACATGTAGACTATCATAACATATCCTTATTGATTTTTTTTTGAATAAGGTGTGCTCATAAAGACATTTTTAAAAACCATTTAAAAATAATATGATTCAATCCTTCTATACCAAACTCTAGGTGCTTGCTTTAAACCATACAAAGCTTTCTTTATTTTGAACATTTTAACTTTATTATCTTTTTTCTCAAAACTAGGTGGTTTCTCTATGCAGATTTCTTCCTCCAATACACTATTCAAAATTCAGATTTTAAGTCCATTTGAAAGAATCTTCAAACTTTTTGTGTTGAAAAAGATAAAACTATGTGAAGAGTATCCATTCTAGCAATAGGTACAAAAACTTCATTATAATCAATGCCTAATATTTTCTTATAGCCTTTCACTACCAACCTAACCTTGTATTTATTCACTTTACCTTATTCATTGTACTTTATTTAATACACCTACTTTACTCCAATTGGCTTCTTATGCTCTTACAGGTCTACAAGTTCCCCAAATTTTATTTTTCTCTGACTACAATTTCTTCATTCATAGATTTAATCCATTTATCATTTTCTTTACTTCTTCGTATGTAATATGATCATAATTAGTAAAAAATGAAAAATACAAATATCTTAATTTTCCTCTCTATTATTTCTTGATATATGTCATACAATCACCTTGTTTTTTGCCTTCTTTTTGGATATTTTGAGGTGGATGATGAATATTTGCTTCTACTACTTGATGGTGAAAACACATGTCTACTAATTGGTGCAGAAAGGTCTCTTTTTGATGACGAAGAGATTATTCTTGGTGTTGATTTTTGAATGTTACAAATACTAGATCTTGTGTTAACAACTACTTTTTTTTGTTGATTTACAAATAAATTTTCAATTTTAACATTGACATTTCTCTTTCAATTTCTAACACCACTCCTAATCTTCAAGAAAATTTGTACATCATTGTTTGTCACCAAATTTTTTTTCTTTGGATTGTATTACCTATATGCCTTTGATTCTTCACTATATCAAACAAAGATACATTTTTTTGACTTATCATCCAATTTTTTTAGTGCATTTTGAACATGAGAGTAATTAATGCAACAAAAATTTCTTAAATTATCTAAACACGATTTTCATCCTCCCCATGATTCTTTCGATGTCTTGCCCCAAAATTTATTCATAAGACATTTGTTCAAAATATAACCTACACAACAAACTACTTCTACCTAGACAAATTTGTGTAAATTATTATTATTAATCATGCTCCTTACCATATCAAAAATTATTTTCTTCATACCCCAAATTTTTTTGAGGTGTATACCTTGTTGTTACTTATGTTTTTATGCCATTTTCAATACAATGATTATAAAATTTATGTGAGATAGACACCTTTACCAGTCCTTCAAATTATGAGAAAATAATAACTTCATTTTTCAACTAATTCTTTAAGTTCTTTGAATTTCTTGAAAGTGTCTCATCTATTTTTAATGGAAACACGTATATTTTCCTATTGTAGTCAATAAATATAAAAAAATATCCCATACTAGATAATGAAGCAACTTCAATTGGTTCACATAGATCAAAGTGTACTAGCTCCAATGGCTTTGAAGCTCTTCAAGATTCCCTTACTACAAAGGGTTATTTGTGGTGATTTCCAATAATGCATCCTTCACATTCTTCATCTAGCCTTTGGATAAATGGTAAACCTATTACCATGTTCTTTTTATAAAAAATATTTAGTTCGACAAAATTCAAATGTGCAAATATAAGATGCCATAACCACTGTGCATCTTTTACAAGAGCATTAAAACTTAAATGCATATTTTTTCTAATGCTAAAAGGAAACATTTTTTTAAGAGTCATGGGTATTTTGGCTATCAAATTTTTTTTACCATCAACAATAATGCATGTACCATCTTTAAATCTTATAGTGTGGCCTTTTTGCACAAGTTGACCTACACTTAACAAGTTATACTTTAAACTTGGTATATAAAATACATCACCAATATATATTTTTTCAAATTTTGTAATGATTAATATCCTCACTTTCCCCATGACCAGTGTAGTTGTATTATTTCCCATATTTACTTTTTATTTGATGGAATAATCCAAATCCTAGAATATATATTTTCTTCAGGTCATATGATTATTTCACCCACTATCAACATACCATTTTCTTTATTTATTTCATCTTTTTTGCTACATGTTAGCAATATATATTACTCTTCCCCTTCACCTTCATTTACATATTGGGCTCCCTAAATAATTTCATCTACAATATTTTTCCTATAGTCAGATGCAAAATGGCCATACTTTTGACAATAATAACATTGAGCAAATGATTTATCATACCTATAAAAACATATATCTCTTTCTTGAGTGTAACTATAATTTTATTCATCAATTATATTTCGTTTCTAACTTCTACCTCTTCATAGAAATCATCCTCCTTTTCCTCTTGGAATTCTACCTCTTCCTCTTTGTGCAGAAGATATTTTTGAGGCCACTTCTTTTTATCTCATTGATATCTTTCTCTTGAAGGCTTTCTCCATTAGCTCCTTTGTAGTTTTATTGATTTTATGGTCATGTGTGTACAATGAAACCATAAGCTTATCTATAACTAAAGTTGTTATATCTTTTGATTCTTCAATGATTATAACTATAGGATCATATTTTGGAGGAAAAATTCTTAAAATAATTTCTACAATTTAATGATTGGTCACATCCCAACCATTTGAATTTATTTGATTAATTATATCCATTAGACATGTAAACAAATCTCCTAAACTTCTTGAATCTAACATTTATAAACTTTCAAAATCTCTTCTAATTATTTATAAATGTATTGTTCTTACTCTTTTTGTGCCTTGAAAGGATTGTACAAGGAGATCACATGCTTGTTTTTCCTTCGAAGTACTTGTAACTCTTGGGAGGAGAGTTTCATCAAGGTCTTGCACTACAAACAACAATGATTTTTGATCCTTTTTTAGATTTTCCCAAAATATATCTTTCTCATTTTATGTGAGCACTACTAATGTTGCTACATCTACCAGTTCTAAACACCCATTCTTCAAAAGATCTTGTAGCTCTTGTGATATAAATAAAATCTTCATTTGAAAGCACCAAAAATCATAATTTTTTTTATTAAATTTGGAAATTTGTAACTGTGTACTATTAGCATTCATTTCCATTTTGAACATGCTCTAATATTGAATGATAAAAAAAAAATTTAAAAAATTGAATGCTAAAAATTACAATAAAATAGTAACGAATTAAATAAACCAAAGCTATGATAATCACCTAGGAGAGAGAGAATTATAATTTTATAGACCTTATTTAATTGTAACCAACTAATAGTTACAAATAGATTTTTAATTTTATTTTAACAATAAAGAGGATTGAAAGGAAAGAAAACCCTTGGTTAAATCATTTTGCATATGCAATTGAGGATGTTTTAGACTTTCCAACTTTATTATTTCATCCTTTGGGCCAAATTTTCAATTCACACCTCAATTGCAAAATAAAAATCATTCCCAAGATCTTAGATCAGTATATTTTTCACTTGGGCCTATACCTATAAACTAAAATTGCAAAATGCAAAGTTTAAATATTCCCTGAACCCTTAACCCTAGTCACATTTAGACTTCAAGTTTTAAGCTTAATTCTAGTTTCTATTTTAGAAGTAAAAAAGTTTTTAGAGCCTAAATTTCAAACCTTTCATAACCTTGAGCTAGATTTCAAAGAGGTGTGAATCATCATTTTATCCAAAACCCTAACCCACTTGAAAACTAGAATGTTTTAGCCTTTTCCTAAGCATTTATTTTCAGTTCAGGCCTAATCTTTTAACTGCATGCCTAGAAAATACCTTTTGTAGTGTAGGTAAATGCATACCCTTGCATTTTCATAATTTTTTGGGCCCGCCTTGCTTTGTGTATCCCTATTTATATCTTAAGGGTATGTGCAGGATCATGATGGGCCAAAAAGTGGCAATATGATGGGTATGTGGCTGACGACATTTTTTTAACCCAAAATTGATGAAATGAAAAGGGTTTTTAAATGAGATTCTCAGCTTTCCACCAATATAAATTATTCTTTACTTTGAATTTAATAAATAATTATTATTCATTTTCTATTGAATTACGACTAAAGTCCTAATTTTTAGGCTGATTAAAAAACATCTATAGCTTTCAAACGGTATCATATTTTTTGAATCCAAAATATGTGTCACATTCTATGCTTCGCATACTATAAGATTAAAAAAGAAAAAAAATGAATTTCATTAAGCTTTGACCAAGTTAAGGTGGTCAGACATACGAATCTTTATATTTTTTAAAAGTTATCATAAAAAAATTATAATTAATTATTTACTTGGAAACAATTTAAAAAAAAATATGCATCACATCGGGACATGAGTCCTCTACTTATATCTAAAATATTATAAAAAAATGTTATCATTTTAATGTGGTTAGGGTGGTCAGACAGATACCTACTTCTTATTTTTTCCCTGAAATTTAAGAACTATTGTATTGAAATTCCAAATTTTCACCAAATAGAATTTCTTTTTTTGTAAATAAACCTAGTAATTTAGAAACTACATTCAATTTTATACAAATTCTATTGTTACATATTTTTGAAATAATATAGATAACTTATTCAATTTTTTATGTCAAACTGCCTTACTCTGATTTTTTTGAATATTTTGCCACTTAAGGGCCTGTTTTTTCCATGATGATCCTGCACATTCCCTTAATTGGTCCTATTTTGCATCCACAAGCCCAATGAATTATATCTTTTTATGGCTAATCCTGACAAACATCAAAGGATAAATGATAATTTAATGATTCAAGTTAAATGTCTTTGATTTTTGGGTCGGGACTAAGAGGTCACCTAGGGAATATTTATCCCCCAAAGGTCTTGGGACCCTGATTTCAAGTGTGCCTTAAATGGGCCCCTTTTTGGAGTTTGTGCCTCGAGTTTCATGCCTCATGACTAAGACACCACCTATGGAATCTTAGTCTCCCTTAGGTTTTTTTTTCAGGATTTAGTTTTAAATCTTGGTGGGATTTAGCCTCCTTTAATCAATGAAATCATATGTCGGCTTGTTGTGGTGTAATTTTGAGATATTAAGCATGATAAGTATAAATACACGGTTCTTTCACTCATTCTATCATCAAAGAATACAAGACTTTTGTGAGAGCATTCCATATAGCATATTTGAGTTCACAAGAGCATTAAAGAGAAATTCATCAAGCATTTGGAGCCATCATCAAGATTCAAGCATCATATCAAGGATATTCTTGCATAATGTGTGTTTTTTGAGCTAACATTTGTGATTTAGGGTTTTGATTCAAGCAAGTCAAGATCTATCAAGCATTCAAGCATTTCAAGATCTACATTCAAGCTAGCCAGTTCACACAAGTTTGCAGATTTCACAAAAAAGGTTTGGTGAGTTGCAACATATCATTTTGTTCATTCATTATTTCCCTCCTTTATTTCAATTCATTTCAAGGTTTAATTACTAGCAAATGGGTTTGACTATGAAAAACCACCATTTACTAACAATCAACAAGTTTTTTCTCTCTTGTGTGTTTGTGTTTGCAGATTTAGGTTGATGACTTGAAGATCATTCAAAGTTTCAATGTTGCATTGCAAGATTTTCATCTTCATGGAAACTCACCTATAAGCTAGATCTGGAGGTTTAAGGACCAGAGATCTAAGAAGAAGGAAGTGCAAACATTGGACCTCAGGATCTCATTTAGATATTTGAGAAATTCAAAATGGGACTAAGTTGGCAGAAAGGGCATCTTAGTCCTCCCAAGGATATTTGGTAGAGATTCTTTTAGATTTTGTTCCGACATTTAAATATTTGGAATTTCTCGTTAAAAATAGAAATGGGACTAAGAAAACAATAAGGGTGTCTTAGTCCTCCCTATCATATTTTGACAACATGTTTTCATTTCCAAAATACTTATTACACTTATAGACTTCCTAGGTACACACATCCTAACTTTTTGTTGCATAATTTCATCATTTACATTCATTATTTGGCTTGCATTACTAGGTTTTATGAGTTGAATGTTAAGTTGTATTTTCCAAGCTTTTGATTGGTGGTGAACCCTTCAAAGCCTAAAAGAACCCCTCCTAGGTTTTCCTTGTTGAGAATTGACTCACCCTTTGGCTTGATAGTCAATCCAATTTGATATCCTAGGAGAATTTTGAGTGACAATTTGGAAAAGAGTGGTGACAACACAACACTTTCCCCCCTGTTTTCCCTATTGATCATTTTGGTGAACCCAACATTTTAGAGAATTCATTTTCTGATTTGGATTTCATTAAAGTCTTAGATCTAGGTTGCATTCATTCTTGTATTGCATCTTGCATTAGTGAAAGTGTATCTAGGGTTTCTAATATTTTCATTAGTGAAAGTGTATATGGGTTACATTTTTACTTTATTGCATCATCTTATCTCATTGAAAACTAAAAAATTACATTGTTAATCATCCTAATTGCATTTAGAAACATTTCCATTATATCCAAAATTGAAAAAAATGCATTCAAATTTACATTCCATTGCTTGTCATTAGTTACTTTTTCTTGCATTAATTTTCACACTTTTCTCTTTCCAAACATTAGGTCCATAGATAGGCAACCTGTGAACACTATAAACAATCCATATTTTTCTATTTTTTTGAAAAAAACCTCTGCTAGGACTAAAACACCCTTCCTATCATTTTAGTCCTTATGTGGGTTTCTAGCAGAAAACCCTCTATGTCTTGTTTGTTGTCTGTTCTAGTTCTTGGAACCTCAAAGTTTCACTAGTAGGACCAAGATTCCCTTACTAGAATATTAATATACTCCTTGTGAACTCTAATGTTGTAGTTTTCAAGGTTTGAATATGCTTTTTGTGCCTTTGTTTGCTACTCTCAATTTTTTGTTACAGTTTGCAGAATTACTGTTATTTCAATTTCTTTCATTTCAAGTGTAATTGTGAGCATATAGTATTATGTTCCTCTCACTTTCTTTGGTTTATCCATTGCATGATTTGTACTACTTGGTGTCATACTATCAATACTGTGGTGAGACAAAGTGCGAGACTAATGGAATCCTATGATAAAACACTCATTGTGGATCTTCGGTTATCCATCTCTCTTACTCCTAGTGTTGGTAATAGTTCACTAGGTATGGAATATGCCTTTGATACCTCTTTTTCTATGTGTACCCTATTGTTTGGTGTTTCTACACAGCAACAACATCAGATAGAATAAAAGTTATCCTATCTCTCTTGAAAGGTTGATCTCTATGAACAAAGAGATAACCCCAAGGTCTCACGAGTGTTAGGTCACGACAATGCAGTAGAACAAACTCAATGATAAATGTGAAAATGTTGGTAATTGCAAGGGGTCCTATGAACAAATGTTGGAAGCTCTAAACTCATCAGATTTTAAGATTTGGTGATGCTTAAATTTCCAGTTCTAACCAAATAATAAAAGAAAAAAAAAATGAGGGTTTCATAAGTCCTAATGTTAACATTACTTCTAAGATTAACCATGCAAATGATGAAATATTAGGAATGGACCAATCCCTTAAACTAATTTATGTTCGACCTAGGCTATACCTGCAATCTTGTAGAAAACAGTGGAATCTTCTAAGGTGTTAAAGATTTTCAGATTGTGGGCATTCATTCAATAAAACTAGATGAATATCTACAGTTGAATTAAGCACATGAGTATCTGGTATAGGTTGACCTTGCACAACATTCACATAATCAAGAAGCTACCCAAAGTATGAACCAAGGATTGCTACAACACTCCAAGCATTAAATAACAAGCACTACTAACTAAACCTAAGATACTCTCAAACATTTCCAAGGGATTTAAAAGATAGAACACGAACAATGCAAGATTATTTAGTGCAAAGAAGGCACCAGTCATAGCACAATATCTACACTTTGTATTAAATCATCATATTAGCAACAATTCTAGTCTATTACAACACTTGCTTGAAATGTAAAACTAACTTCTAACCTTCTAACATGCTACTCTATTGCTAAATCTACTTCTTACAAGTCTTCTGGCTTAATCAGCCAATGGAAGAACTCTAACCTAACCTACTGATCTCAAAACTCCACCGAACAGTGGGAGAACCAACCCTTACAAATGAGACCAAAGGCCATACTTATAGAAAACCTACCCGCGTGAACTAGAGCTGGGGTTACAAAGAAGCCTGATCACCAATCAAATCGGCCCCGACAACCAGCAATAACTCGTCATCCAGCATTGAATGCACTAGGAGCCCCTTTAGATCAATCTAGGATCACACAAAGTTAGGTAAATTCCCTCGAGCCACACCCACCATTAATGGCTCACCTGCATGAATAGTAATGAACGCGAAACATCAGCCAAAACACAAGCCGCCGATCGGATCCGAGCTTGGAAAACAAACAACTCAGATTGAGCCATACCAGGTTGAGTCCACCATGTCACCTCTCCCCACCATTAATGGCCACCAACCAAATCGACCTTGCGTGCAGGGATGGGTTTCACGATAACAGTCATAAAGTGTACTAGACCGCACCTGCAGACCTCACCAAATCTTCAAAGTACAACCATTCTTCCCATGACCCCAACAACAACCCTCAACTCAATCCAACCTGCATTCAAATGGGCCACCATTAATGCTCAATACATCATCAAAATCCAAGCTGATCCATAGAGTTCCTAAGGCAAGAAAATCACGCAAAAACCTAGACAAAAGTGGAACCAAAAGCACGTGGGGGTGGAGCCAAGAGAAAAATGGAATGGAGACACAAAATAGGCGGAGGCAGAAATGGAACCAACCCTGACGGAGGTGGAGATGGAACCAAGAAGGGAAAGGAAGGGAAACAGGCAAAGGCGGAAATAGAACCAACCCCGGTGGAGGCGGAGATGGAACCAAGATGGGAAAGGAAGGAAAACAGGCGGAGGCATAAATAGAACCAACCCCGGCGAAGGCAGAGATGGAACAAAGACGAGAAAGGAAGGGAAAGAGGCAAGGGTGGAAACAAAACCAACCCTGGCGGAGGTGAAGATAGAACGAGAATGAGAACCAAACCGTGAACTTTTTGAAATTTCATAGTTAAGTTCCATCCTAGTTCTGCCTCCAACAAATGAAGGGAAAGGTAAACCGAAGAAAACATAAGGGAGGAAACCAAACCTTAGGTCGAAAATGAGCAGAGCAATGAAGAAAATGAGAAGGCTGGAAGTAGAGCCGAAATAGGAATGGGAACATAATCGTGAACTTAGTGAAAGTTCAGAGTTAAGTTCCATCTTGGTTCTGTCTCTGGCAAAAAAAAGAAAAAGAGAAGCAAAGAAAACCCAAGGGAGGAAGTCAACCCAAAGGCTGAAGACAAACAAAATGACAAAGAAAGCAAGAGGGCGGGAAGTAGAGCCAAAATGGGAATGGGAACCAAACTGCAAAATTTGTGAAAAGTTCATAATTCAGTCCCATCCTGGTTCCACCTCCAGAAGAACAAAAGAAACAAGGCAAACAAGGAAAAACTAAGGGAGGAAAACAACCCTTAGAACCCAAACAAAAACACCAAGGGGAAAAAATAGAAGGAAAAAGAAGACCACCCCAGAGAGGACATTTGCAAGACTCCAAAACCACCAGGAACTCACCACAAAGACACCCATAACCAAGGCAAGCACCAAAGACCAAAACCCCAAGATTTTCAAAGATAAGCATAGAAGAGAAGGGAGCCATAGAAATGGGCCAAAAGGGCAGGCCAAGAGAGGGTCCCCACTTTCAATGGGGCATGTGTGCAAAACTGCACAACATATCCTACCTACAAGTACTATCCCAAGTGTTTAAAAAATGGTTGATCATATCCCTCAAGAAAAAATAATGAAAATGCATGAAGACCTAGTGTTTACAAGAAAGTGTGAGTACTAGAAATATTTCCAACAATGTTATACTTTCCATAGATAGTATTCACCACATGATGCAAAGTGATGAAGGAATAGAGGTTGTGTGTAATATAGCTCACATATTTGGAAAAAATATTCCTTCCACCACCAATGGTGCTCAAACTTCAAAAAAATTGCAAATCCAAGGAGTAAATAAAATACCTCCCTCTTCAACCATAACCTCCATTCCCACCTATACCAATCCTCAAGTGACCATAACAATGCAACTAGCTAGAAATGTCCTTCCTACCTCACATATTTCCACTAGTGCTCCTTATACCTATGTGGCATCTAATCTAATATCTCCTCCCACAAGCAGTCCATTCACTTGTCCTTCCAATTCATACACACCACTACCATATTCACCTCTATCTCAAAACACAACCAATGACCCTATCATTAACCACCTTTTACAAAGCCTTTCATCCATTCAATGTCAAGTTTCCACCATAAATCAAAATCAAAATAGTCCACCATAATATGTCAAAAGCAACCCACTATCTTTGGAGATATTGAGAACTCTTATGCCACAAGGTATAGAGATCCCTAGATTTGAGAAATATGGAGGAAAGGGAGATCCTACTATAGACACAAAAAATATACAAGTTGATTCTACACACCTGATCCTGATCTTACTAACATCGTTTCTTCTTAAATCATCCCCTTTACTAATTAATTTAATTAAATAATCTTTATTTGATTAAATTCATCATATTTCCTCCCGTAATTAAATAAAACTAATTTATCTAATTAATTCATTCTCTTCTATTAATTAAATAAATCATGTTGTTTAATTAATACTATAGTCCTCCTTTTAATTAAATAAGTTATTGTATTCAATTAAAACTCTAAAGTCATCCCTTTAAATTAAATAAATTAATCTTTATTTGATTTAATCTAACATCACACTCTTTAACTAAATAAATCAATCCTTATTTAATTAAATCTAAAATCATTTTTCCTCTCAACTTTGATTTATTTAAATCTTAAAATCTAAGTCAAAATTGTCAAATCGCCTAATTTCTACTTAATTTGATTAAATAATGATTAAATCTAATCCTAATCACTTCAATCCTCTAGATTTTTCAACTTGCACCAATAAATCGATTTAATTGATTTATTAATTCATCTATTTTCCCTCAAGTTAGCATCAAAAGGGAATATTCTTCAAATTTGAAAATCGCTCCAAAAGGGAATGAGTACATCCAAAAAGGAATTAAAGGCATCTTACATGTCATTTTATTTGAGCCAAGTGGCATTTACTCCATTTTCCTCTCCCTCCAACTTGTCATTTCACTATTTTCAAATTCCACCTAATTGCATTTATTTGCACATTCATCAAAATGTGCCCATTCCTCCTCCAATCACATGTGGATAAGTGGCATCCTCTCATTGATTGATCTTTTATCCCACATTCATCCATTTTTCTTATTCTTCCATCCTTCAAAACTATAAATATAGGGCTTCTCTTATTGAATTGATCATCCACAATCCATGCAAGCTTACTATACTCAATTTCACTCACAACTTCATACATTGCATTTTGAATTTCATAGTTTTGTATCAAGTTTATCAAGGTTATCATCACATTGCACCAAGGAATCAAGAATCTTCATCAAATCACACTAAGGAGTTGGGAAAAGGGCCATTTCCTACACATAAATGGCACCACTTCCCTAATGGGATTGAAATTTTGCTCAGTAAAATAGGATTTCATTGCTTTGATTGGGTTATTCTTCATTTTATTCCTATTTTGATGTATCAATCTAATTTCATTGGGAATGTTTCTTCTTACTTGTATTTTGATCTAATATTGTGTTTTTTCTTTGTGTTTGTGCAATTATAGAAACACCATTCACACCTACTAATCATGTTAATGCCATTACTAGTTTATGTAGTGATTTTATCATTGAGGACAAAATGTTAGCTAAGATTTTTCCCTGACCCTTGAAAGACATTGTCTTGGACTAGTTTTATACATTACCGAATAAATTATTTCGTTCATTTAATGAACTTGTTCAATCCTTTATTAACCATTTCCAAGTTCATATGGTTCTTGAAATGACATTAGCTGATTTGATGAGATGTAAGAAAAATGAGGTTGAAAAGTCATTGACTTTATTTCACATTACCAATCGCTTTATTCCCAAATCAGTGTGAATATTCCCGATTCTCACCTTCAAAAGATTTTCATAGAAAATTGAAAAATTAAGATACAAGACATGCTTACCATGATGAAATTACCTTCCTTCATGCACTTATGCATTTCCCTTCGAGACTATCAAATTTCATAGGTAGTTGTGAACCAAAAACCACCTCTACTCATTTTGAAAAGTTTGAATCTTCAAACCAAAACACTTACCAGCCTTTCAGAAGATAAAAAAAAGTTTCTTTCATCTAAATTGCACCTCCCAATCTACCTAATAGGTTTACACCCAAGTAGCTTCTATAAAGAAGAGTAATCCTTATATCTTTGGAGATCCATAAAGACAATTTACTCCCTTACCTGACATACTTCAAAATATCATGACTTAGCTATTAAACAAAAACATGCTTACCTTACCTCTCATTCATCCTCTTGACCCTAGCAAGTCATTACCCCTAAGCTTTAGACATAATGCCTATTGCGCTTATCAACAACAAAAATGACATGATACAAAACAGTGCAAGCATCTTAAACATCTTGTGCAAGACCTCATTGATTCTATTCATATTCAAATTGGAGGTGTGAATGACAAAGGTAGTAAATTTGTAGCTCCTCCTAACCAAAACTTTTAAATCTTTACCAATCCCATGTCTAACCGTAATATTTCATTTGTTAAAGCTAGTGAAACTGAGCCCAATGTGATGAGCATTGACACAAATGATGATAATAATAACGAAAAAAATCCTATGATAATGATGAAAAAATCCTATGGATACTAATGAAAAAATTCCTATTAGTACAATGATAGGAGTGATTGAAATTGAGCCTCACAAGCAAAAAACCGTAATGCCTATTGACAATAATTTCTCTTCAGAAGAAACAATAAAAAATACATTTGATGGTCCTCTTTACATAGTTGGACAAATCAATGATAAGCCCACTCCTAGGATTTTAATTGATCTCACCCATGGAGAGAATTTGAGAGCAGAGGAACTTTTATATGTGCATGAACTCACTCAAGATAGATATGATTGATGCAGGAGCATCCTTGGTTCTTTGCAATCCTACATCAACCAAAGATATTTTCATTTAGTTTTGTTCTTGTTAAGTTCAAGTTGGAAGATTCAGTATTTCATCATATTTGCTCACCAGATCATGCAGATCTATACTTTCATTGTGGACATGTTCATTTTCCTTATTCCAATATTTAAGCTTGATTGGATATTTTTCTGATAAGTTATCACTTTTGGACTAAGTGACAGTTTATGGAACCAGAACCAAAATAATTTCAAACCTAATGGCTATTTTGATCTCTTATGGATCTTTCTCGTAACTTGAAAATCCTTGCGAAGTGTTTTGAATTGTTCTGTGGAGTGTCCTTGACCTTAATTTTAGGTCCACACTTCATCATATGCACTCGCCGAGGAGAAATTCAAATTGAAGGCAAACCTATTCCATGCACATTACATTTTCTTCATCAAAGATTGTAATGATCTTTGGCCAACACGGATGATCCTAGACCCCTGGATGTGATATAAATCACTATAACTGATCATTAGGACAATTAAGTAGATTGGAGATTCGATATGTAATATTTCAGCTTGCATTAAGGAGCATATAGGAATATTGTATTTTGAGCATGTTACATCAAGCCTATGAGCCGAATCTGTAGGCCTGGATGTGGCCGACTGTATGTAATCAAAATTTATGACAATAAGAATATTTTAATTTGCATTTGCCTCCATATTTTGTGTTTCTTCTGTTGTGTAATTCTTGTTGCACGACCTAGATTGTTCTCTCTGAGGACCCTCCTATTGTGATTGCACTAGATTGGTATCGGAGTGATATCTGTTCTATGAGAGATTGTTAGATTTTGTGAAGTCATGTTGAAGATTTGTTGTGGGGTGGCGGACTGAGGATCTGACCTACTTTTGTAGAGGACTTGTGTAAAGATTGTTGAATGTTGTGGTTTTGTTGCTAATATGTGGTTGTCATTGATGTCAACACTATTAGTTGTTGGATGTTGTGGTTGTATTGCTGATATATGGTTGTCATTTATGTCAACACTATTAGCATCGATGATGCTTAAGGCTGTATATGACAAAGATATTGAGAAAATTGTAATATATATATATATATATATATATATATATATATTGTAGGAAATAGAGCTAAGAAGGTCAGAATGTTGGAAAGTTCTTTATGTTGAAGATATGAAGGTGCATCAAAGGGTTTGTTGTTAAGCCTATCTAGTGTGGTGTCCAAAAGTTTTAGTGGTTTGCATCAAGATTTATGGAAGTTATGAAGATCTGTGTTCCTACAGTTATTCAGTTTCTATAGATGGTGTTCTTTGATGTAGAGGATGAAATTCAGGTAATTTCAGTTGTTGTGCATGTACCTGTGACATTCATGGATGAGTCTAGATCGTGCTTTATCTGTGTTGTACGTCTGCATTGAAGAAAGTGTTCATGATTGAATATTTTTCAATGTATGCTTGAAGTTTTCATGTTCTTGGCCGACATGATGGTGGTAGTGTGTTGCAGATTTTTATGGATTAATCTTTTATTGTTTTGCATGTTCTAAGGTTTTATTTGGGTCCTCACTATGTTGTGACTGACTTGTGTTGGTGCACATTAATATTTATTCCTCTATTGAGGCCGACAATTGTAATTCATTATTTATTTGTGGTCGATAAAGTAGTTGATGTAAATCCATGTGGCAGATATATAAGAGTGATTGTTTACTCATTTTGAAGTGTGCTAAAGGTAAGCTCGGTGTGTGCAAGTAATGAACCTGTGTGAAAAAAGGTGAGATCATTCAAGGGTAGAGCAGAGTGTGGAAGAGTGTGCAAAAAAAATTGTGTGCTTAATCGAAACTGTAATCAGGCTTTTGTAGAAGCTATTACTTCAGGTCAAACTCATCAGATGGACTTAATTTGATTATTGTATGTAAGGCAATGAGCCTTCCTTTGAGAAGTGTGCTCTAGGCAGCATGCCTAAATGCAAGTGCATTCCATTTAAATTCTTCATTATACTTCTAATAGGGTATAATCTTGTGGACTAACATCCACCATGGTTTTTCCCCTTATAGGGTTTCCATGTATAAAATCTTGGTGTTCATGTGTCTCTAATGTGTTATTGATTTATGCTTGCACTATTAATTATTAGATTTGAGATTTAAGATTGATTAATGTTGAATAAATTTGATTTTGGTAACAACTGATTCACCCCCCCCTCTCAGTTGTCTATCCTTGTATTGCCAACATTAGCATTGATGTTTTGAAGGCTGTATATGTCGAGGATATTGAGAAAATTATAATAAATATGTTGAAGGCTATTTGTGAAGCTGTGAAGTTCAGTGTGGTGTAAAATTCAGTATGTTTCTATTTAGGAGTTGTGCTTTAAATTTTTTTTTGCTAAGCCTATCTAGTTTATACTCGAAAAGTTTTAGAGGTGTGCATCAAGATTTGTGCAAGTTGTGATTTTCTGTGTTTCTATAGATATTTTGTTGTTGTAGCTAATGTTTTTGGAAGAGGAGAATGTGATTCTAGAAATTTCAGTTGTGTATTCTTGTGTGATGTTTTTTGATGTTTCTAGATCGTGCTCTATCCTTGTTGCACATCCTCACTGATTGGTGTGATTGCGATCAAAGATTTTTCTGTTGTGTGTTCGGGTTTGCATGTTGCAGATCCTCGTGGATTAATATTTTAATGTTTGGCCTGTTCAAGGAAGTTGTTTTACTTCTTCATAATGTTGTGAGCGACTTCGGTTGGTGCACGTTGAGATTTGTCCAAGAATTGGGCTGACAGTTTGTAATTTATTCTTTTATTTTTGGTTGAAAAAGTTGTTGATGTAATTCCATGTAGTAGATATATAAGAGTGATTATTTCTTCATTTTGAAGTGTGCTCAATGTATGTATGAGAAGTGTGAATGCAAAATGTGTGAATAGAGATCATATCATTCAATTGCAGAGTAGAGTGTGAAGAAGTGTTTGTGTGCCTAACCAGAACTATCATTAGGCTTTTGTAGAAGCTAATTTCCCAGTTCAACCTCTTCAAATCGATTTAATCTAAAAAAATTATGTAAGACAGTGAGTCTTCTTTGAGTAGTGAGCTCTAGGTAGTGTGCCTAAATGCATGTGAATTCCTTATTCATTCTAGTTATAATTTTAATAGGGTATAGCTTGTGGATTAACCTCCACTGTGGTTTTTCCCCTAACAAGGTTTCCACGTAAAAATCTTGGTGTTATGTGTGCTTATGATGTCTTGTTGATTCATGCCTTCACTTTTATTTATCAGAGCTGAGATTAAAGGTTAATAAGGTTAAATAAGTGTTAAATTCTATGAAAACTAATTCACCCCCCCTCTCAGTTATCTGTTCTTGTTTTTCCAACAATTGGTATCAGAGCAAGTTCCTCTGAAGAATTTTAATAGATTGAGGTGATCTGAGATGAAATTATACAAGAAGGATAGTCCTAGATTCGATGGAGCAAACTAATCTCTATGGAAGGCTAGAATGGAGTGTCATTTGAAGTGAATTGGTGATCTCTTCTAGAAGATTATAAAGAACAAATATATTATTCCTTAGAATGGTCCCTCTACTCTTGATGAGATCAAAGAAGCTAAAACAAATATTAGGGCTATAGAAGCATTGTTGAGTGCTCTGTCTGATTCAGAGATGACAAACGTAATGGGTCTGAAAACAACATATGAGATCTAGAAGAAGCTAGAAACATTGTATGAAGGACATGCACAAATGTAAGTTGTTAAGCTACAAAGTCTAAAAGGCAAGTGGGAAAACTTGAAAATGAGCGAAGATGAAATCATTATTTCTTTCATGCAAAAAGTAAATGAACTAGTGATGGGTATTAGATGTGTTGGTGGAATCTTGGACGAAGAAGAGATTGTGGCTAAAGTGCTTAGATCATTGCCTAATTCTTACAAAACGAAAGCTCATGCTATTGAAGAACTCAAGACAGTATTAAATGTGATAAGAGATATGTTGATTGGTAAGCTTGCTGCCTTTAAATTAAGTGAATTTGGTGAATCTACTACTAAGATAGAATTTTAATTTAAAGCTACTATATCCAGAAGAAACCAACAGAGATATGATTCAAGAGAAAGTTCTAGAAAGACATTCAAGTATGAATATGAGATGAAATAGATTGAAGATGAAGAAAGATAGCTAGAAGATTTGGAAGCATTGATTGTGAAAAGAGAAGCCAAAGGACAAGGTAAGTATAAAGGAAAGTTTCATATTAAATGTTTCTCTTGCAATAAGATAGGTCATTTTGAATCAAGGTGTCCTGAAAGAGTTCCTAGGTTGAAACTTGATAAGCCTAGACTTCAAAAGAAATGTTATTATGTTGAAGAAGGTGTTATTGATGATGAATTTGATAAAGAAAATGGAAATGAAGATCGATGGGTATTCATTGCTATCAGGGAAAATGGTATGGTGTCCATTGAATCTACCAGTGATAAGAATATTGAGACATCTCTTGCAACCAAAATTGAAGAAAAGGATGAATGGGTGATTGACATCGAATTCTCACATCATATGACTGGTGACAAAAGAAATTTTATAAGCTTGAAAAAATATGACAGTGGTGTTGTAAGATTTGGAGATAACAGTGTTGGTGTGATTTGTGGTAGAGGTACTATTTCTCTTGGTGGTAAATATACTACTAATGATTTCTTTTATGTTGAAGGATTGAAGCATAACTTGTTGAGTGTTGGACAGATGGTAGAAAAGGGATACAATCTTCAGTTCAAATATGGTAAGTGCAGGATACTAGGAAGTTCCTGAAATATAATTGTTTCAAGTAGAAAGATAAGAGGTAATATTTTTCACTTGAGTGTTTCTAGTGAAAGTTGTTTAATTGCTCAAGTTGATGTAAGATGGTTATGGCATAGGAGGTTGTGTCATGTGAAATTTGATAACATTGTCAAAGTAAGCTCCACTCAAGTAGTTAGACATCTTCCTAAGCTAGTGAATCCTACTAACACCATTTTCAAGGAATGTCAATTGGGAAAGAAGACTAGAATTTATTTTCGGAGCAAACAACATCATTCTAATGGAGTAATAGAGCCAGTGCATACTGATCTATGTGGTCCCTCTAGAATCAGAAGTCTACAAGGAGAAAGGTACTTTATGTTGCTTATTGATGATTACTCTAGGATGATATGGGTTGCTTTCTTAAGAGAAAAACATGAAGCATTAGAAAAGTTCAAAAATTTCAAAGCTATGGTCGAGAATGAGATAGGTTTAAAGATTAAATTCTTAAGGTTAGACAAAGGTGGTGAATTCACTTCTCGAGAGTTCAATTATTTCTGTGAAGAGCATGGAATCAAAAGACAGTTATCTTCTCCTTGAACCCCTCAACAGAACGGAGTTGTTGAGAGAAATAACAAAAATATTCTAGATGCTACTAAAACTATGATTTTGGAAGGTAATGTTCCTCATATCTATTGGAGAGAAGCTATAAGTACTATTGTATATACTATTAATCGGGTAAATGTCAATGGTAATTCTGGTAAGACTCGTTTTGAGCTATGGTTTGGTTATAAGCCTATAGTTAAATATTTCAAAATCTTTGGAAGTAGATGTTATATCAAGAGAGATGAAGATATTGGCAAGTTTGATGCTAGGAGTGATGAAGGAATCTTTCTGGGTTAGTCTACTAAGAGCAAGGCCTATCGGTGCTATAATAGAAGATTAAAGAAAATGACTAAAAGTGTAAATTCCAGAGTTGATGAAGAAACTACTAGATCATCTAGATAGTGTGGATATGATTCAAATGACCAACATGATAGTATTGATAATGGAAAGAATGCTCAGACACAGAATCAAGTTCAAATTGCTTTGGTGAATCAAGAGAATCAAGAAGGAGAAGCCAATGGGAGTGCAGAAGAAAGAACAAAAGAACTAGAAGTTTGAGAGAATCCTAAAGTTCTAAGGTATATAAAGCTAAATCATTCTAAAAATGATATTATAGGAGATAAGAACAAAGGTGTGAAAACTAGAAGAAGAATTCCAGAAGAATATTCTCTAATTTCCAACACTGAGCCCAACAATTTCAATGAAGCATGTAAAGATGAATATTGGATGGAAGCAATGAAGGAAGAACTAGTGCAGATAGTGAAAAATGATACATGGATTCTTGTTCCCAAACCTCAGGATAACAATGTGATTGGAACCAAATGGGTCTTTCAGAATAAGCTGAATGAACAAGGAGAAGTGGACAGGAATAAAGCAAGACTAGTATGTAAAGGGTACTCACAGATGGAAGGTATTGATTTTGAAGAAACCTTTGCCCCTGTTGCTAGAATTGAAGTTGCAAGATTATTTGTGGCTTATGCTGCTTTTAAGAACTACAAAGTCTATCAAATGGATGAAAAGTTAGCATTTCTAAATGGTGAGCTAGAAGAAGTATATGTTGAGCAACCGGATGGATTTCAACTAAATGACAAAGAATGTATGGTTTTTCGATTGAAGAAAGCTCTGTATGGACTCAAACAAGCCCCTAGAGCCTAGTATGCTAGACTTGATAAATACTTGTTGAAGCTTGTATTCAATAAAGGTAATGTTGACAATAATATGTATTTCAAGATGGATCAATATAAAGATTTGATTATTGAAGTCTTTGTTGATGACATCATTTTTGAAGGTGATGATGACTTATGTATGAAGTTTGTTGATGAAATGAAAAGTGAGTTTGAGATTTCAATGATTGGAGAGCTGAAATTCTTTTTGGGATTGTAAATTACTCTATTAGATAATGGAATCTTTATATCTCGGTCCAAATATGTAAGAGTTACTGCAATTTTTTGTCATGGAAGACTCAAAGCCAATTGGTACACCCATGGTAACCGAATGCAAGTTAACACAGAATGACGATTCTCCCAAAGAAAATAAAAAAAGATACAGGTCAATGATTGTTGGATTACTTTATCTGACTCAAACCAAACCAAACATCATGAATGTTGTATGCATGGTTGCTATATATCAAGGTGATCCAAAGGAATCTCATGTGACTGTTGTGAAGATAATTTTCAAATACTTGAAAGGGACAATTGATTTTCATCTTTTGTATCCTAAAGATTATGATCTTACCTTGAGCGCCTTTACTCATGTAGATTGGGAAGGAGATGTGGATGAAATAAAAATTACTAGTGGTGGTGTATTATTCTTGGGGAAGAAGTTGGTGTCTTGGTTAAGTAAAAAGTAGAATTCCATTTCCTTATCTACTACTGAAGCAAAATATATTTATGTTGCAAAAAATTGCACTCAAGTAATATGGATGAAGCAAATGCTGAGAAATATCAAAATTGAGTATGATGAGCATGTTGCTATATTTTGTGATAATTCAAGTGCTATAAACATTTCTAAGAATTCAGTGCTGCATTCAAAGATAAAACATATATATATCAAATATCACTTTTTGAGAGATAAGGTGAGTGATAAAGAAGTCAGACTGGAGTATGTACCTATGAAATAACAGATTGTAGACATCTTTACTAAGTCGTTGCCTAAAGATACTTTTGAGTATCTCAAAGGGAAGTTAGGGGTGATTTCCCCTCCTAATCTGAACTAAGATGCAAGTCTTTGCATCAATCTGTGCATTCATAGTCATATCTTGTTCCAGATTGATGTTTTCATGGTTGATACTCAAGGGGAGTAGTCACATGATTCAGATATTTGGTTTAGAGCTTGTGTACCTATGCCATTGATGTCAAAGGGGGAGAAGATAAATGTGAAAAACCTTGGGAGAGAAGAGCAGAACAAAAAGGGGAGAAGAATAGTATGAGAAGGAGAGACTGTTGAAAGAAGAGTTAGTTGTTTTGATGGTATATTTCACATCATGTGTTTCCATCAATGCTAAAGGCAGATATTTTGGATGTTGTGGTGGTTTTGTTGATATGTGGTTGTCATTAATGTCAACACTATTAGCATTGATTTTTTGAAGGTTGTATATGTTGAGGATATTGAAAAAATTATAATAAATATGTTGAAGGCTATCTGTGAAGTTCAGTGTGGTGTAAAATTCAGTTTGTTTCTATTTAGGATTTACACTTTAAAGGATTTGTTGCTAAGCCTATCTAGTTTATACTCCAAAAGTTTCAAAGGTGCACATCAAGATTTGTGTATGTTGTGAGTTTTAGTGTTTCTATAGTTATTATGTTGTTGTAGCTGATGTTTCTGGAAGAAGAGAACATGATTTTGGTAATTTCAGTTGTTGCATATGCTCATGTGATGTTTTTTGATGTTTCTAGATCATGCTCTATCCTTTTTGCATGTCTGCGTTGATTGGTGTGATCATGATTAGAGATTTTTTTGTTGTGTGTTTGGGTTTTAATGTTCTTGGCCGACATGATGGTTGTAGTGTGTTGTGGATCCTCATGGATTAATATTTTAATGTTTGGAATGTTCAAAGAATTTTTTTTAGGTCTTCATTATGTTATGACTGACTTTGGTTGGTGTGCATTGAGATTTGTTCAAGAATTGGGCTAACAGTTTGTAATTTATTATTTTATTTTTGGCTGAAAAACTTGTTGATGTAATTCCATGTAGCAGATATATAAGAGCGATTTTTCTTCATTTTGAAGTATTCTCAATGTATGTATGAGAAGTATGAATGTGAAATGTGTGAATAGAGATCAGATCATTCGATTGCAGAGCAGAGTGTGAAGAAGTGTTTTTGTGCCTAACCGAAACTGTCATTAGGCTTTTGTAGAAGTTAATTTCTTAGTCAACCTCTTTAGATGGATTTAATCTGAAAGTTTTATGTAAGACAGTGAGTCTTCTTTGAGCACTAATCTCTAGGCAGTGTTCCTAAATGCATGTGCATTCCTTATTCATTTTACTTATACTTTTAAAAGGGTATAACTTGTGGATTAACCTCCACCATGGTTTTTCCCCTAACAGGGTTTTCATGCAAAAATATTGGTGTTATGTGTGCTTCTGATGTGTTGTTGATTCATGCCTTCACTATTATTTATCAGACCTGACATTAAAGTGTAATAAGGTTAAATAAGTGTTAAATTTTGTGACAACTGATTCACCCCCTCTCTCAACTGTCTATTCTTTTTTTCCCAACAAAGATGGTGGAAAGAAGAAATGGTAGAGGAAATGGAGGATGTGGAAATGCATACCCAACTATAATGGAGATGTTACAAGGAATTTCTGCCAGATTAGAAGTAGTCAAAATGACCCAGAGGAGAAGTTGACCAATTGATGATGTGAGTGGTGAAGAGGTGGAAGAAAAAGAAGAAGGGGAAAGAGAAAATCAACCTGGCTTGGATCAGGGAGAAGAGAGGTTCAGAAGAGCCCTCGCTAGAGTAACTACTAGACCACATTTCAATCCACCAGATTATAATAGAAAGTTGGATTTGGATGAATTGCTTGATTGGATAATGGAGATGGAGAATTATTTTTTATTTTTAAGGTATCGTCAAAGACAAGAAGGTAAAATTTTCTTGTACAAAGTTGAAAGGAAATGCATCCCTTTGGTGGGAAAATTTGTAGACAGATAGGAAGAGAAGAGGAAAGGAGAAGATAAATTCATGGGATCGGATGGTGAATAAATTAAAGAAAAATATTATGCCTATAGACTATTAGATCAATTTGTTCTAAAATTTGTAGAATTTGAAGCAAAAGGAGTCAAGTGTGACAGAGTATATTGAGGAGTTATACAAGTTCAATATCAGATCCAAACATTCAGAGGATGAGACCGAGCAAGTGGTCAGATATGTGAATGGTTTAAGGTCATCTATACAAGATGAGATCAGTTTGATCAAGTTGTTGAGTGTGGAGGAGGCATATCAATGTGCCTTAAAATTACAAGAGAAGCTGAATAAAAGACATGAGCAGAGACAGAGAGGAAGAGATGGAAGATTTCAGAGAGGAAGAATTTTTATTGGAGGAGGAAGAGTATCTTTTGCAGATCAAAATAAAGATAATGAATTCAGTAAGAATGATAATCTGTACCATATCTCGATGATGGAAACTCTTAGCAAAGAGGAGGATATGGTGGTTATCGGAATGAGGGTTATAGGAAAGGTGATAGAGGACATGAGAAAAGAGTATTCAAGGGAACTTATTTTAAGTGTGGTGGAGAAGGACATAGAGAATTTGAATGTAATCATGGAGAAACAAGCAGAAAGAAAAAGAATAGTAGAATAATAGCCTTTGTTGAAGAGGATCATGTCAGATCACCTAATAAATCAGAAGAGGGAGAAGTGTTGGTGAATAGAAGAGTATTGTGTCAAAGTGAGATGGAGCAGGAGCCGTTGTAGAGAAATATTTTTTCCAAACTAGATGCAAGGTAGCTGGTAAATGTTGTAGAGTGATTATTGATAGTGGAAGCTCTGAGAACTTGGCTTTTGAAGAAATGGTGACCAAATTGAAGCTAGAAATATTGAAAAACTTGAAGCCCTATCAGATAGCATGGATTCAAGATGAGCGTAAAATACTGGTAAGTGAACAATGTTTGGTGAAATTGAAGATAGGAAATTATCATGATGAAGTTTTTTGTGATATAATGCCTATGGATATATGCCATATTCTATTGGGAAGGCCTTGGATGTTGATAGACAAGTTATTCATGATGGAAAGAAGAACATATATACCATTGTTGAAAATGGGATGAAGAAAAATTTGTTACCATTGGAGGATGTTCCTAAAGTTTAGGTTTGTACGAATGCTAGAATTTTTTTGGTTGCTTGAATAAGGTTCTTGGATGGATTGAGACATAAGAACATGTGTTATTCCTTAGTTCCTAAGAAGGTTGAAGACTTGAAGCATGTAAGAGAACAAAAAAAGGAGATAAAGGAGTTGTTGACAGAATATGAAGCTATCATTTTAGATAATGTACCTGATGGATTGCCACCTGTGAGGAGTATTAGTCATTGCATGCACCTAATTCTTGGAGCTAGTTTTCCTAATAAAGTAGCACATCGGATGGAACCGATATAAAATAAAGAATTGAATAGACAAGTGCAATATTTTTTGAGGAAGGATTTGATCAGAGAAAGCTTAAGTCCTTGTGCAGTACTTGTTGTGCTAGCACCTAAGAAGGATGGAGAATGGAGGATGTGTATTGACTCTATAGCCATAAACAAAATCACAGTGAAGTATAGATTTCCCTTTCCCTAGATGGATGACATTATGGATTGTTTGAGTGGAGCTAAATACTTTACAAAGATAGATTTGAAGAGTGAATATCATCAAATTAGAATTAGAGAAGGTGATGAGTGGAAGAAAACATTCAAGACAAATGAAGGATTGTATGAGTGGTTGGTGATGCCTTTTGGACTAACAAATGCACCGAGTACTTTCACGAGGCTGATGAATGAGGTATTGAAGAAATTATTGGGTAAGTTTGTGATTATCTATTTGGATGACATCTTGATTTTTCAATAAGACTAGAGAAGAACATTTGTTGCATATAAGAAAATTTTTGTAGAGGTTGAGAGAAGAGAAGTTGTTGATAAACATCAGGAAGTGTAGTTTCATGAAGAAATAATTGGTATATTTGGGATTTGTGATATCTGCAAATTTATTGGAGATGGATCCGTAGAAGGTAAGAGCAATTGTTGAATGGCCTACACCAAAAATTATTGGAGATGTAAGATAATTTCATGGATTGGCTAGTTTCTACCGAAAGTGCATTAGGAATTTTAGTTCTATTTGCAGTCCTATGACCGAAACAATGAGGGGAGATAAGAATGATTTTAGGTGGACATCTAGAGTAGATTGGAGTTTTGAGTTGTTGAAATAGAAAGTGACTGAGCAACCTGTGATTTATTTACCTTACTTTAATAAGGCATTTTAGGTAGACTATGATGCAAGTGGAAATGCAATTGGAACATTATTAAGTCAAGAAGGAAGACTAGTAGCTTATTTCACTGAGAAATTGAATGATGCTAGGAGAAGGTATTTAATGTATGAACACGCATTTTATGCTATAGTTCAAGCCTTGAAGAAGTGGAGACATTACTTGTTGCCTAAGGAATTTGTGTTTTATATAGATCATCAGGCCTTATAATATTTGAACAACCAAGGTAAGTTGAATTAGAGACACATGAGATGGGTGGAATTCTTGTAGAGTTATATTTTTGTGTTGAAACATAGGAGTGGAAATTCAAATAGAGATGTTGATGCTTTGAGTAGGAGAAGGAATTTACTGGAAAAAATGAGAGTGGAGACTTTAGGCTTTGATGGATTAAAGAACTTGAATGAGGAAGACCTAGATTTTTTAGAACCTTGGAGAGCTTGTAAAGAACCAGTCTTGGAGGATAGGAGTCATTGGTTGGATTATTTCATTCAGGAGGATATGTTGTTCAGAGGGAATCAATTGTGTATACCCCAGAGTTCAATGAGGGACAGTTTGGTGAAAGAAAACCATATTGGAGGATTGACAAGACACTTTGGAATTGATAAGACATTAGCATTGGTAAGTGAGAATCACTTTTGGATTCATAAGGATGTTAGAAAATTTGTGTAGAGTTGCAGAGTTGAGAGAAATCAATAAGGAAGATAAGGAGTGCAAAAGTAGAGGAATTCACATAGCATAGGAATAAAGTGCATACTCAAGTAAAGAAACTATTAGAAGATATGAACCGAAAGTATAAGGAGCAAGCAAATGAAAAGAGGATACACAAGGAGTTCAAAGTTAGAAATGAAGCGATAGTGTATTTGAGGAAGGAAATATTCCTAGTTGGCACATACAATAAGCTCAAAATGAGGAAGTTTGGACCCTGTAATATTTTGAAGAAATTTGATTTAGGAAATGCATATGAAGTAGAGTTAACAAATGGAATGGGTATATCACTTATATTCAACATTACAGATCTACACTAGTACCATGAAGAAAAACTCAGAGAAGATAATAATTTTTTTGGGAGAAATTTTTTCCTAAACAACGATTAGATGAGATAGAAGATATTTTGGATATCAAAGATTGGAGGAAAATGCGTGGAAGATAGTACAAAAAATATCTTGTGAAGTGGAAAGGTAGACTAGGGGATGATTCTTCTTGGATTTCTTAGGTTGAGGTAGACCGTATTGGTTTTCCCTTAGCCCCAAAAAAGTGAGGGATTCACTTTTCATATAACTCTAGATGTCTAATGTAGGAGCATCCTTGGTTCTTTGCAATCCTGCATCAACCAAAAAAAATTTCATCCAGTTTTGTTCTTGTTTAGTTCTTGTTCAATTCAAGTTGGCAGATTCAGTATTTCCTCATATTTTCTCACTAGATCCTGTGGATCTATACTTGCATCGTGGACATGTTCATTTCCTTATTCAAATATTTAAGCTCGATCGGATCTTTTTTCCAACAAGTTATCTCTTTTGGATTAAGTGATAGTTTCTAGAACTAGAACTAGAATAATTTCAAACCTAATGGATAGTTTGATCTCTTGTGCATCTTTCTTGTAACTTGTGGATCCTTGTGAAGTGTTTCAAATTTTTCCGTGGAGTGTCCCCAACCTTAATTTTAGGTCCACACTTCATCATATGCACTTGCCAAAGAGAAATTCAAATTGAAGGCCAACCTATTTCATGCATGTTATATTTTCTTCATCGAAGATTGTAATGATCTTTGGCCAATGCGGATGATCCTAGACCCCTGGATGTGATATAAATAATTGTAACTGATCATTAGAAGGATGATTAAGTAGATTGGAGATTTGATATGTAAGATTTTAGCTAGCATTAAGGAGCATATAATAATATTCTATTTTGAGCATGTTATATTAGGTGTGAGAGCCAAATCTGTAGGCTCAGATGTGGCCGATTGTATATAATAAAATTTTATAAAAATAAGAATGTTTTAATCTATACATTTTCCTCCATATTCTCTATAGCTTATGTTGTTTAACTCTTGTTGCATGACCAGATTCTTCTCTCTGAGGACCCTCCTGATGTGACTGCACAAATGATAAATTGAAAGAATGGATTAAAACACATGATGGTTTTTCTCATGCTACGATGGGCTCAATCACACTCCATTTACAAGTAGGAAGGAAGAAATCAAATGTATCATTCTCTATCATCTATAATTCAGATAAATTTTGTGTGAAGTTAGGCTACAAATGGCTTCGCTCCATGAATGAGGTCCCATCCATTGTCCATAAGTGCTTAAAGTTTCCAGTTGGAAATGAAATATTCAGTCTGAACCATAATGGCTTTAGACCTTCATCTTCTGGTGGAAATTTTTCCTTAGAAATTTTTTGGTCTGAGCCCATGGAGCCCATAAGACCCTATGAAGACTTCCTTTTTTTATCCTACCAAAAGTTCAAAGAAAAATTTATAGCCAAGTTAGCCCTTAAAAAATTTCCTCTGCCAATGATTGAACCTCCACCCCTTGAAGAAAACAATATTGAGCTTAAAGCCCTTCCAAATAACCAAGACCCATCCATCAAAAATCCTTTGCCTATTATTTCCTACAAAAGGCCAAGAGAAAATCAAGCAAGTCCTAATCCACCTCCTAAGAAAATTTATAAAGCCAAAGAGAAAGTGGTTGATGTAATGCCTTGCCACGCAACCCTAAAGGAAGTATCAACTCACTACAAAAGCGTACTAATTTTTTTTTTTATGAAAGTGAATTAAACATAGATGTTCACCTATAATAGACAACATCCCCTAAGGTTACGTAACCGAGATTACTTAAATCCCCATTAACATACATCATTTAAATTACATTACATTTGATAACTCAAGTAGTAAGCATTCATTCAACATAAACAAATACCAAGATAAGAAGATAAATCCATAACATATATCCATTACAAGAATAACTGATTACAACACTCATTCCCAGAACGAGTCAAAATACATAAATGTTACAATTACATAATTCCACCTCATAATTACAAGAGGGGTAAAAAAAAATCATTATAATTTGAAATACAACAGTGCTAGAAAATAATAACAAGATCCGTGAGCTGTCCAACTAGATGTCTCGCCTCCACGAATTGAAGATCTATGGGGACCAAACGGTTTTGGTGCATGTTCCACCCAACCAAGTGGTACCCGAAGGCCCACCCCCCATGCTAGGAGATAGTAACAATGTAACATGGACAAAGAATCTACTACCAATAACCAAAGGCAGACTCAAACTGAATCATACTGACATAATCAAATAGATTCTCAATACCAATACAACACAAGTACAACTTTCACATTACTGACATCGATCACATTGCTTCCAGACATAAAGTAGATCAAGTATGTTCAGAGAACCATACACATAAAACAATTAACAACAGTTGTCCTAGATAGAGTGTCATCGCATAGTTAGTCATGAGATCACCTCTGGGAATTCTTCATAGGCTCCGGATATCCTGGTGACCTCAACCGAATCCTGACCTCCATGCTCACTCATGTGGCATCAAATACCTCTCATACTGACAAGATAGATTACTATGCCATTTCAAGCCTACCCACTCATCCCAAGTCTAAACGAGCCCTTGTGTCTATGAGTGAGGAAAAATTATCTTGATTAGTGAGAAGTTAGTCCTAATCTTCTAAGTACATTACTTTAATTATCACTTGCTTAAATAACTTCTAAAGGTTACCCGGTTTACCTCTTCGGGCTTCGACACCTAACAAAAGCCACCCTTCTAATGGACAACAAACCATACCAAATTAATCACCAAGGGAAACACAAGTGCATACTACCTAGGCATGAAAACCACTCCAACACAAGGAGAAAACAAATAATACAATTCACTCCAAACATCATGGAGGCAACAAACACACGTAGTCCTCTCCTTTCACAAGAGGTAAAAAACATCCCCGTTCATGGAAACCGGGTAAAACCTGAAAAGATGCCATGCACTATCCAAGGGATAAACAACTGGTTGACAAAAAGATTCGACAACCCTTATCCTCTAAGTTCTTCTGGAAGACTTACAATTTTGGACTAACACTAAATCCCAAAACCCACAATGCAACTTGACGACATAGCTACAATAGGTATTCAAGTCATTAATCAAATCTAACATTTGGATTTCTTAAATCCATACTCATTCAATAGAAACAATTACAAAGTCAAAGCACAATAACAGGGTTAACACAAATAATTATAAAACCCTTTTTTCCTCAATCACAAATATAAAGAAAAGATAACAACAATAGGATAAGGAAAGAAAATACGCTAATTTCGGATATCTTAAATCCATATTCTTATCTAATGCTTTTCGTAGAAAATTAAACTAATAACCATTCAAATTTCCTTTAAATAAATAAATCCCTTTTTATATAAATATTTTTCACAAACTTAAATAACATTGCATAAAAAGCATTTTAGTTAACCCACTGCCTAACTACTTGCATGCATTAAAGTGCCTAACAAAATATTAAAAGATAAATATATAACTCTCATATTTGGTTTGAAATTCTAAACTAAATAAAAATAAAGAATATCTTATTTAATACTCATTATAGGCCTCTATTTTACAATATTTACTAGTCTGAGACAAATTAAATAAATTTTGTAACATGTTCACACTCAGACACTAATTTTTCCAATTTATGAATAAAATTTCATTTATATTCAATATTATATTTTAATATTTAATATACCAAAAGTATACAACTTATTTAAATAAAATAAAATTACAAAAAAAGAAATGAAATAATAATTAATATAAAAACATGTGACAGGGGTCGGACGGGCGGTACCGCCGATACCCCTGCACTATTCTCCGCTGGCATACCCTCGTTGTCGTCGATACCCTTTAGCTTTTGCCGACTGTACTAAGTACAGTGGCCGACGGTTATTGGGGAGGCCGCACCTCCCATTGGGAGTGCGTCCCCCAAGGGGTGGGCGCACTGCCCATGGCAGGTACGTACTCCCTTGGGAAGGATGCGCAGTGGGTGTTTGACCTCCCCACCTGCCATTAATTAAAGCTCTTTTTTTAAAAAAAAAAAAATTATTTCATTTTTTTTTAAAACTAAAAACAACTTTTACCCAATTTTGAAACCCACTAAATAATTTATAAAAGAAATCAATGATTTTTTCTAAAACTCATTTGCCAATATTGCCATACGGATGACATTTTTTCAAAAAGTCAAAACATAGTATAATACAATAATCTTTCATTTTTAAAACCTAAATATATTTGTAAATATGTATTATAAGTATTTATATTAAAAAATATATTACCTATAATATATATTTATGTATATATTTACACAGAAAATAATACTGGTAATATTAAAAAAAATAAAATAAAACCAGTAAATGGAATTTAATTAAATTTTTCTAGAATGTCTTTCAAAAGTTCAAAAGATGTAAATTTGATTTCCTTCAACCTATTCTTTCAAATTTTTAAATAATTAAACAAAAGAAAATTGAATAGATCTTAATTTTATTTAATTTTCAATGGAGGTTTTCTACGAGGGTTTGAGTTTTCGAAGAACAGATCTATATATTCTCAAAGGGTAAAGTCTTCATACTAAAACCTAATTGTTTGAAGCACAAACAAATATTGAATTTCAACAATGAATCTACGAATTCTGTTTACAGAATAAAGTCCTACAGTAAATTTAACAAATTTTCCCCAAATCATTAAATTGGAATTGAATTGAACAAACAAGTACAAAACCTGGAATCTGAAGCTACAGAAGAAGATGAATTTCTTTGATACAAGCCTCCTCCAAGAATTTCATCAAACGTGCAATGAATCCAATCTAAAATCCAAAAACCGATTCAAACCCTTCTTGTGCAAATTCTCCAAAAATCTTCAATGCTCTGAAAGATGAATTCCTTCCAAAACTTCTCTCTCCCAAATTGAAAACATGCATTCCACATAAATCAAAAATATCTAATACAACCCTAATTCACATTGCATGCATGCATAGTTGAGAATTAGATATTTATTACATTTTCCATTTTCGAAAACCCAAATTGAATTTAAAATACAATTTCAATTTCCTTTCAATTTCTAAATGTAATTTGCAAATATCTTTAAATTTCTTTTGATTTGATTTAATTTAATCTAATAAACTTAATTAATTAATTTTAATTATTTAATAACTAAATTCAACCCTTTTGAGATCAAAATTTAATTAATTAAATAAATTAAAATTTAACTAAATTAAATTTCATTATCAACTTAAACATAACATCAAAGCATAATATTAATTTTAATATAACATAATCACTACTTTTTCCAATGCAATTATTCTAAACATTAATTTAACAATAATGCATCTAACAGAATCAAATAATCATTATATAAGGTAAACATGACTCAATAAATGAAACTGACGACACACTAAGGCTAGGGCGTAGACTTGACACATGCTACCTAGCTACTATCTCCCGTTCAACTTAACCGTTGGATCGACACGCTCAACCTATGAAACCAAGTGCAGTTGATGTCATGTACTTGCAACTTGAAACCAAGTAAACAACATAATACAGTATATCGAGCATATAATACACACCGTGAAGAATAAATCACGGATTTGCAGGGCGCTCGCAAGCGACTGATGCGAAACCGTCCTCTTCACCAATCCACTCATCAAAGACTGACATTACATCATAATCAATAATCTCATAATAACATCTCATGCTAAATCTACAACATCATTAATCCATAATGCATGTGAAACAATAATCAGATAAACCACATCACATCACACAAAATAGTTGTTGCTCAATAGTAGCGATCAAAACTTCATAACAAAATGTATCCAGTATCAAAGTAGCTGCATCCAAACATAGCATAAAGCAAACCGAACAAGAATCAAAACGAAGTGGTATTACATTCTCCCCCCCAAAGATTAGGCTTACTCCTAGAAGCCTGTACAAAAGTAGAGATATCACTCCCTCAAACAAACAACATAAAACCAAAACCTCGATCCTTGAGGACGAGTATCCTGCACTGTACGACCAATACTAGAAGTTTTCTGATATGGACAATTCCTAGCAAGGTGGCCCTGCTGACCACAGGAAAAACACATAATGAAACAAAACCCAATGCCTCCTGTCAGTGCAGTAGACTGCTCCATACTAACCCAATCAGCCATAGACTATGAACTCTGGGCTGGCTGTACCTGACGATTGCTTTTATTGTGCCACCAGTTCTAGTTCCTTCTAGGGGAAGAACCACCATCATCCTAAGAGTCCTTACGCTTTCCAAGCACACTCTCCTGCTGCCCACTCTGAGTAGGCCCCTGCTGAGTCAACGGTGATCCAACTCCCTGAGTCTAACCTTGTCATGCAATAGACCCAACTCCTGAACCACTACTAATCTGCACACCTGAATGGCCTCCTAGTGCCATAGCTAAGTTCTCCTCGACCAACCGTGCCTTCTCCACAACTGTCTCCATAAATTTGGGCTCAAAGACCTACACACCACCATTGATATGGGCATTTAAGCCCCTAATGAAATGCTATACGAGCATCCCCTCATCATTGCCTATTCCTGTGAACTATTTAAGTTCATAGAAATGTCTCTCATACTCATCTACGGTCATGGATAACTGTCGAAGGGCATGGAACTCGTCACCCCTACGCTGACGCCAATGGTCAGAAAGAAAACGAGCCCTGAATCGCTCAAGAAAGATCTCCCAAGACACCGAACTCATGTCAATGTGGAGCTTCTGCTCCTCAAGTCTCCACCAAGTGGCTACAAATCCCTCTAGGTGCATCACAGTGCACCGTGCTTTAGTACCACTATCAAATGGATGCATAGAAAAACATCGGTCAAGACCTATCAACCAAGTCTTAGCCTCTAAATTAGTGCCTACTCCGTCAAACCTAGGTGGCTATGACTGAATCAAATCCCTCATATAGGAAGATGCTAACATCTCTTAATGTAATGTAGCTATCCTCACCTCAAGGTTAACTTCAGGTACTACCTGTCTCAGACCAAATAATGCTAAAGCCTCCTCGAAAGCTCTACGTGCAGCTTTGACCCTAGTAGGATCTAGCTGTCCACCACTGCCTCCTGGACCATTATGTGAGGCCCGATGTTCCTGCTACTTTGGTATAGGTACAACACGAGATTGCGAGTCATGTTGACTCTCCTCTAGATCACCTACCCAGCCACGTCAACATACTCTCCCTCGTTCGTGTCTAGGAGGCATACTCCTACATAGACACAAAAGGGTATTAGAAAAGGTACACAAGAAAACCTACACAACTAAGCTTAATGGGTACATCTTAATCCTAGAGCACCCCGTGTTTAAACCTAGGCTCTGATACCATGTGTAATGCCCCGCCATGCAACCCAAAAGGAAGTATCAACTCACTACAAAAGAGTACTAATTTTTTTTTTATGAAAGTGAATTAAACATAGATGTTCACCTATAATAGACAACATCCCCTAAGGTTATGTAACCGAGATTACTTAAATCCCCATTAACATACATCATTTAAATTACATTATATTTGATAACTCAAGTAGTAAGCATTCATTCAACATAAACAAATACCAAGATGAGAAGATACATCCATAACATATATCCATTACAAGAATAACTGATTACAACACTCATTCCTAGAATGAGTCAAAATAAATAAATGTTACAATTACATAATTCCACCTCATAATTACAAGAGGGGTAAAAACAACTCATTATAATTTGAAATACAATAGTGCTAGAAAATAATAACAAGATCTGCGAGTTGTCCAATTGGATGTCTCGCCTCCACGAACTGAAGATCTATGGGGACCCAACGGTTTTGGTGCATGTTCCACTCAACCAAGTGGTACCCGAAGACCCACCCCCCATGCTAGGAGATAGTAACAATGTAACATGGACAAAGAATCTACTACCACTAACCAAAGGCAGACTCAAACTGACTCATACTGACATAATCAAATAAATGCTCAATACCAGTACAACACAAGTACAACTTTCACATTACTGACATCGGTCACATTGCTTCTAGACATAAAGTAGATCAAGTATGTCAAGAGAACCATACACATAAAATAATTAACAACAGTTGTTTTAGATAGAGTGTCATCGCATAGTTAGTCATGAGATCACCTCTGGGCATTCTTCGTAGGCTTCGGATATCCTAGTGACCTCACTTGAATCATGGCCCCCATGCTCACTCATGCAGCATCAAATACCTCTCGTACTGACAAGATAGATGACTATGCCATTTACGGCCTACCCACTCATCCCAAGTCTAAACGAGCCCTTGTGTCTATGAGAGGAAAAATAATCTTGATTAGTGAGAAGTTAGTCCTAATCTTCTAAGTACATTACTTTAATTATCACTTGCTTAAATAACTTCTGAAGGTTACCTGGTTTCCCTCTTTGGGCTCCGACGCCTAACAAAAGCCACCCTTCTAATGGAGAACACACCATACCAAATTCATCACCAAGGGAAACACAAGTGCATACTACCTAGGAATGAAAACCACTCCAACACAAGGAGAAAACAAATAATACAATTCACTCCAAACATCATGGAGGCAACAAACACACGTAGTCCTCTCCTTTCACAAGAGGTACAAAACATCCCTGTTCATGGAAACTGGGTAAAACCTGAAAAGACGCCATGCACTATCCAAGGGATAAACAACTGGTTGACAAAAAGATTCGACAACCCTTATCCTCTAAGTTCTTCTGGAAGACTTACAATTTTGGACTAACACTAAATCCCAAAACCCACAATGCAACTTGACGACATAGCTACAACAAGCATTCAAGTCATTAATCAAATCTAACATTTGGATTTCTTTAATCCATACTCATTCAATAGAAACAATGACAAAGTCAAAGCACGATAATAGGGTTAACACAAATAATTATAAAACCCTTTTTTTCCCAATCACGAATATAAGGAAAAGATAACAACAATAGTCAAAGGCAAGAGAATACGCTAATTTCGGATATCTTAAATCCATATTCTTATCTAATGCTTTTCGCAGAAAATTAAACTAATAACCATTCAAATTTCCTTTAAATAAATAAATCCCTCTTTTAAATAAATATTTTTCACAAACTTAGATAACATTGCATAAAAAGCATTTTAGTTAACCCACTGCCTAACTACTTGCATGCATTAAAGTGCCTAATAGAATATTAAAAGATAAATATATAACTCTCATATTTGGTTTGAAATTCTAAACTAAATAAAACTAAATAATATCTTATTTAATACTCATTATAGGCCTCTGTTTTACAATATTTACCAGTCTAAGACAAATTAAATAAATTTTGTAACATGTTCACACTCAGACGCTAATTTTTCCAATATATGAATAAAATTTCATTTATATTCAATATTATATTTTAATATTTAATATACCAAAAGTATACAACTTATTTAAATAAAACAAAATTACAAAAAAATAAATGAAATAATAATTAATATAAAAACATGTGACAGGGGCCGGAGGAGCAGTATCGCTGGTACCCTTGCATTGTTCGCCGCCAACGTACCCTCGGTATCGTCGATACCCTTTAGCTTTTGCCGACTGTAGTAAGTACAGCGGCCGACGCTTATTGGGGAGGCCGCACCTCCAATGGGGAGTGCGTCCACCAAGGGGTGGGCGCACTGCCCATGGCAGGTACGTACTCCCTTGGGAAGGATGCGCAGTGGGGGTTTGACCTCCCCACCTGCCATTAATTAAAGCTTTTTTAAAAAAACTAAAAACAGCTTTTACCCAATTTCGAAACCCAATAAATAATTTATAAAAGAAATCAATGAATTTTTCTTAAACTCATTTCCCAATATTGCCGTACGGATGACATTTTTTTGAAAAGTCAAAACACAGTATAATACAATAATCCTAGATTTTTAAAACCTAAATATATTTGTAAATATTTATTATAAGTATTTATATTCAAAAATATATTACCTATAATATATATTTACACAAAAAATAATACTGGTAATATTAAAAAAATAAAATAAAACCAGTAAATGGAATTTAACTAAATTTTTCCAGAATGTCTTTCAAAAGTTCAAAAGATGTAAATTTGATTTCCTTCAACCTATTCTTTCAAATTTTTAAATAATTACACAAAAGAAAATTGAATAGATCTTAATTTTATTTAATTTTCAATGGAGGTTTTCTACGAGGGTTTGAGTTTTCGAAGAACAGATCTGTATATTCTCAAAGGGTAAAATCTTCATACTAAAACCTAATTGTTTGAAGCACAAACAAATATTGAATTTCAACAATGAATCTACGAATTCTGTTTATAGAATAAAGTCCTATAGTAAATTTAACAAATTTTCCCCAAACCATTAAATTGGAATTGAATTGAACAAACAAGTACAAAACCTGGAATCTGAAGCTACAGAAGAAGATGAATTTCTTTGATACAAGCCTCCTCCAAGAATTTCCTCAAACGTGCAATGAATCCAATCCAAAATCCAAAAACCGATTCAAACCCTTCTTGTGCAAATTCTCCAAAAATCTTCAATGCTCTGAAAGATGAATTCCTTCCAAAACTTCTCTCTCCCAAATTGAAAACATGCATTCCACATAAATCAAAAATATCTAATACAACCCTAATTCACATTGCATGCATGCATAGTTGAGAATTAGATATTTATTACATTTTCCATTTTCGAAAATCCAAATTGAATTTAAAATACAATTTCAATTTCCTTTCAATTTCTAAATGTAATTTGCAAATATCTTTAAATTTCTTTTGATTTGATTTAATTTAATCTAATAAACTTAATTAATTAATTTTAATTATTTAATAACTAAATTCAACCCTTTTGAGATCAAAATTTAATTAATTAAATAAATTAAAATTTAACTAAATTAAATTTCATTATCAACTTAAACATAACATCAAAGCATACTATTAATTTTAATAAAACATAATCACTACTTTTTCCAATGCAATTATTCTAAACATTAATTTAACAATAATGCATCTAACGGAGTCAAATAATCATTATATAAGGTAAACATGACTCAATAAATGAAACTGACGACACACTAAGGCTAGGGCGTAGACTTGACACATGCTACCTAGCTACTATCTCCCGTTCAACTTAACCGTTGGATCAACACGTTCAACCTGTGAAACCAAGTGGAGTCGATGGCATGTACCTGCAACCTGAAACCAAGTAAACAACATAATACAGTATATCCAGCATATAATACACACTGTGAAGAATAAATCACGAATTCGCAGGGCGCTCGCAAGCAAGTGATGCGAAACCATCCTCTTCACCAATCCACTTATCAAAGACTGACATTACATCATAATCAATAATCTCATAATAACATCTCATGCTAAATCTACAACATCATTAATCCATAATGCATGTGAAACAATAATTAGATAAACCACATCACATCACACAAAATAGTTTTTGCTCAATAGTAGCGATCAAAACCTCATAAAAAAATGTATCCAGTATCAAAGTAGCTACATCCAAACATAGCATAAAGCAAACCAAACAAGAAGAAAAATGAAGGGGTATTACATTCTAACCCCCAGAAGATTAGGCTTACTCCTAGAAGCCTGCACAAAAGTAGGGATATCACTCCCTCAAACAAACAACATAAAATCAAAACCTCGATCCCTGAGGACGAGTATCTTGCACTGTACAACCAACACCAGAAGTGTTATGATACGGAAAATTCCTAGCAAGGTGGCCCTGCTGACCACAAGAAAAACACGTAATGAAACCAAACCCAATGCCTCCTGTCGGTGCAGTAGACTGTTACATACTACCCCAATCAGCCACAGACTATGAACTCTGGGCTGGCTGCAGCTGACGATTGCACTTATTGTGCCACCAGTTCTGGTTCCTTCTAGGTGAAGAACCACCATCATCTTGAGATTCCTTACGCTTTCCAAGTGCACTCTTCTACTGCCCACTCTGAGTAGGCCCCTGCTGAGTCAACGGTGATCCAACTCCCTGAGTCTGACCCCATCGTGCACTAGACCCAACTCCTGAACCACTACCGATCTACACACCTGAATGGCCTCCTAGTGCCATAGCTAAGTTCTCCTTGACCAAACGTGCCTTCTCCATAGCTGTCTCCATAAACTTAGGCTCAAAGACCCACACACCACCACTGATACGGGTGTTTAAGCCCCTGATGAAATGTTATACGAGCATCCCCTCATCATCGCCTATTCCTGCGAATTGTTTAAGTTCATAGAAATGTCTCTCATACTCATCTACGGTCATGGCTAACTGTCAAAGGGCATGGAACTCATCACCCCTAGGCTGACACCATGGTTAGAAAGAAAACAGGCCCTGAATCACTTAAGAAAGATCTCCCAAGACACCGAACTCATGTCAATGTGGAGCTTCTGCTCCTCAAGTCTCCACCAAGTGGTTACAAATCCCTCCAGGTGCATCATAGCGCACCACGCTTTAGTACCACTATCAAATGGATGCATAGAAAAACATCGGTCAAGACCTATCAACCGAGTCTCAGCCTCTAAACCAGTGCCTACTCCGTCAAACCTAGGTGGTTGTGATTGAATCAAATCCCTCATATAGGAAGATGCTAACATCTCTGACTGTAATGTAGCTATCCTCACCTCAAGGTTAACTTCAGGTACTACCTATCTCATACCCAATAATGCTAAAGCCTCCTCGAAAGCTCTACGTGCATCTTCGACCCTAGCAGGATCTAGTTGTCCACCACCGCCTCCTGGACCATTCTACAAGGCCTGATGTTCCTCCTGCTCTGGTATAGGTACAACATGAGATTGTGAGTCATGCTGACTCTCCTCTTGATCACCTACTCGGCCATGTCCACATCCTCTCCCTCGTCCGCGTCTATGAGGCATACTCCTACACAAACACAAAAGGGTATTAGACAAGGTACACAAGAAAACCTACACAACTAAGCTTAATGGGTACATCTTAATCATAGAGCACCCCGTGTTTAAACCTAGGCTCTGATACCATGTGTAATTCCCCGCCACGCAACCCTAAAGGAAGTATCAACTCACTACAAAAGCCCACTAATTTTATTTTTTTATGAAAGTGAATTAAACATACATGTTCATCTATAATAGACAACATTCCCTAAGGTTACGTAACCGAGATTACTTAAATCCCCATTAACATACATCATTTAAATTACATTACATTTGATAACTCAAGTAGTAAGCATTCATTCAACATAAACAAATACCAAGATAAGAAGATACATCCATAACATATATCCATTACAAGAATAACTGATTACAACACTCATTCCTAGAATGAGTCAAAATAAATAAATGTTACAATTACTTAATTCCACCTTATAATTACAAGAGGGGTAAAAACAACTCATTATAAGTTCAAATACAACAGTGCTAGAAAATAATAACAAGATCCGCGAGCTGTCCAACTGGATGTCTCGCCTCCACGAACTGAAGATCTATGGGGACCCAATGGTTTTGGTGCATGTTCCACTCAACCAAGTGGTACCCAAAGGCCCACCCCCCATGCTAGGAGCTAGTAACAATGTAACATGGACAAAGAATCTACTACCACTAACCAAAGGTAGACTCAAACTGATCAAATAAATGCTCAATACTAGTACAACACAAGTACAACTTTCACATTACTGACATCGATCACATTGCTTCCAGACATAAAGTAGATCAAGTATGTTCAAAGAACCATACACATAAAAAAATTAACAACAGTTGTCCTAGATAGAGTGTCACTGCATAGTTAGTCATGAGATCACCTCTGGGCATTCTTCATAGGCTCTGGATATCTTGGTGACCTCAACCGAATCCTGGCCCCTATGCTCACTCATGCAGCATCAAATACCTCTCGTACTGACAAGATAGATGACTATGCCATTTCAGGCCTACCCACTCATCCCAAGTCTAAACGAGCCCTTGTGTCTATGAGTGAGGAAAAATAATCTTGATTAGTGAGAAGTTAGTCCTAATCTTCTAAGTACATTACTTTAATTATCACTTGCTTAAATAACTTCTGAAGGTTACCTGGTTTACCTCTTTGGGCTCTGATGCCTACCAAAAGCCACCCTTCTAATGGACAACACACCATACCAAATTAATCACCAAGGGAAACACAAGTGCATACTACCTAGGCATGAAAACCACTCCAACACAAGGAGAAAACAAATAATACAATTCACTCCAAGCATCATGGAGGCAACAAACACACGTAGTCCTCTCCTTTCACAAGAGGTACAAAACATCCCCGTTCGTGGAAACTGGGTAAAACCTGAAAAGATGCCATGCACTATCCAAGGGATAAACAACTGGTTGACAAAAAGATTCGACAACCCTTATCCTCTAAGTTCTTCTGGAAGACTTACAATTTTGGAATAACACTAAATCCCAAAACCCACAATGCAACTTGATGACATAGCTACAACAGGCATTCAAGTCATTAATCAAATCTAACATTTGGATTTCTTAAATCCATACTCATTCAATAGAAACAATGACAAAGTCAAAGCACGATAACAGGGTTAACACAAATAATTATAAAACCCTTTTTTTCCCAATCATGAATATAAGGAAAAGATAACAACAATAGGCAAAGGCAAGAAAATATGCTAATTTCGGATATCTTAAATCCATATTCTTATCTAATGCTTTTCGCAGAAAATTAAACTAATAACCATTCAAATTTCCATTAAATAAATAAATCCCTCTTTTAAATAAATATTTTTCACAAACTTAAATAACATTGCATAAAAAACATTTTAGTTAACCCGCTGCCTAACTACTTGCATGCATTAAAGTGCCTAATAGAATATTAAAAGATAAATATATAACTCTCATATTTGGTTTGAAATTCTAAACTAAATAAAAATAAATAAAATCTTATTTAATACTCAGTATAGGCCTCTGTTTTACAATATTTACCAGTCTGAGACAAATTAAATAAATTTTGTAACATGTTCACACTTAGACACTAATTTTTCCAATTTATGAATAGAATTTCATTTATATTCAATATTATATTTTAATATTTAATATACCAAAAGTATACAACTTATTTAAATAAAACAAAATTACAAAAAAAGAAATGAAATAATAATTAATATAAAAACATGTGACAGGGGCCGGACAGGTGGTATCGCCGGTACCCCTGCACTGTTCTCCGCCGGCATACCCTCACTGTCGCCGATACCCTTTAGCTTTTGCTGAATGTACTAAGTACAACGACCGATGCTTATTGGGGAGGCCGCACCTCCCATGGGGAGTGTGTCCCCCAAGGGGTGGGTGCACTGCCCATGGCAGGTATGTACTCCCTTGGGAAGGATGCGGAGTGGGAGTTTGACCTCCCCACCTGCCATTAATTAAAGCTCTTTTTTTTTCCATTTTTTTTTAAAACTAAAAACAACTTTTACCCAATTTCGAAACCCAATAAATAATTTATAAAAGAAATCAATGAATTTTTTTGAAACTCATTTCCCAATATTGTCGTATAGACGACATTTTTTCGAAAAGTCAAAACACAGTATAATACAATAATCTTATAATTTTAAAACCTAAATATATTTGTAAACATGTATTATAAGTATTTATATTAAAAAATATATTACCTATAATATATATTTATATATATATTTACACAGAAAATAATTCTGGTAATATTAAAAAATAAAATAAAACCGGTAACAGGAATTTAATTAAATTTTTCCAGAATGTCTTTCAAAAGTTCAAAAGATGTAAATTTAATTTCCTTCAACCTATTCTTTCAAATTTTTAAATAATTAAACAAAATAAAATTGAATAGATCTTAATTTTATTTAATTGTCAATGGAGGTTTTCTATGAGGGTTTGAGTTTTTGAAGAACAGATCTGTATATTATCAAAAGGTAAAATCTTCATACTAAAACCTAATTGTTTGAAGCACAAACAAATTTTGAATTTCAACAATGAATCTACGAATTTTGTTTACAGAATAAAGTCCTACAGTAAATTTAACAAATTTTCCCCAAACCATTAAATTGAAATTGAATTGAACAAACAAGTACAAAACCTGGAATCTTAAGCTACAGAAGAAGATGAGTTTCTTTGATACGAGCCTCCTCCAAGAATTTCCTCAAACGTGCAATGAATCCAATACAAAATCCAAAAACCGATTCAAACCCTTCTTGTGCAAATTCTCCAAAAATCTTCAATGCTCTGAAAGATGAATTCCTTCCAAAACTTCTCTCTCCCAAATTGAAAACATGCATTCCACATAAATCAAAAATATCTAATACAACCCTAATTCACATTTGATGCATGCATAGTTGAGAATTAGATATTTATTTCATTTTCCATTTTCGAAAACCAAATTGAATTTAAAATACAATTTCAATTTCCTTTCAATTTCTAAATGTAATTTGCAAATATCTTTAAATTTCTTTTGATTTGATTTAATTTAATCCAATAAAATTAATTAATTAATTTTAATTATTTAATAACTAAATTCAACCCTTTTGAGATCAAAATTTAATTAGTTAAATAAATTAAAATTTAACTAAATTAAATTTCATTATCAACTTAAACATAACATCAAAGCATAATATTAATTTTAATATAACATAATCACTACTTTTTCCAATGCAATTATTCTAAACATTAATTTAACAATAATGCATCTAACAGAATCAAATAATCATTATATAAGGTAAACATGACTCAATAAATGAAATTGATGACACACTAAGGCTAGGGCATAGACTGGACACATGTTACCTAGCTACTATCTCCTGTTCAACTTAGCCGTTGAATCGACATGCTGAACTTGTGAAACTAGGTGGAGTCGATGCCATGTACCTATAACCTGAAACCAAGTAAACAACATAATATTGTATATCCAGCATATAATACACACCGTGAAGAATAAATCACGGATTTGCAGGGTGCTCGCAAGCGAGTGATGCGAAATCGTCCTCTTCACCAATCTGCTCAGCAAAGACTGACATTACATCATAATCAATAATCTCATAATAACATCTCATGCTAAATCTACAACATCATTAATCCATAATGCATGTGAAACAATAATCAGATAAACCACATCACACCACACAAAATAGTTGTCGCTCAATAGTAGCGATCAAAACTTCATAACAAAATGTATCCAGTATCAAAGTAGCTGCATCCAAACATAGCATAAAGCAAACCGAACAAGAAGCAAAATGAAGGGGTATTACAATTGAACAACCTCTCATGCTTTCCTTCATTCTTCCCTCATAAGGAGAAAAGGAACCTATGGTTGACAAACCCGATCCTATAGAAATGCAACTTGAAAATCGTAATAAAAGAAATAGAAATGCTAGAGAGCATAGGTATAGATGTCATGATATTTCTCGAAAGATGAATGGAGAGAATAAAATAGAAAATCTAAATCAAAATTTGATAGAAGAAATAAATGATGAGCCTCCTCAATTACCAAAAAAAATAGATCCTATGTCTCCAACACAACAAGAACTAGAACCTTCTATGGATATTATAATTTATCCTCATGTTGCATGTTAACATGGATGATGATGAAGAAACCGCTAAAACTGGTGAGCAAGTGCATGATGATTTTAATTTGTTATTTTCCTCTTTTATGAGCTTAGATGATAACAACCATGATGATCCTCCTAAATAAATTGGTTCACCACGTGTTGAACCTCAAGATTCTCCTAGTACAACACTTGATGTTTTTCCTCTCTCTAGTGATTTGCATTCTACATATACTGAACAAGACTAGGATGTGGATGACCTATTGGATGGTTGAATCACATGTTCTTTACTAGTCTTTTTTCTTTTCTTTCACTTTTTTATTTTCTTGCATGTGTGTAATGTGATCCCTCATATGTTTTGATGTTTCCTCTCTATGTGCATTCCTCTATATTTGTACCTTCATTCTTCTATATGTCATACAATTTTTCCTTTTCATTGATCTTTACCTTTCATTTTCATTTTTTTCTTGTGTTTTCCTTTTGGGGATGCCACAAGACATCGAAAAACCCTATGTCTCTTCCATGTTGACCCAAAATATTTTTCATTATCATTTCTTTTCTTTTTATTTTTTTCTTGTGGTTTCCTTTTAGGGATGACACAAGGCGTTGAGACACCATATGTATCTTCCATGTTGACTCAATTTTTTTTTTTTTAATTGTTCATTCTCTTTGTGTCATTCTTCTAGTTCTATGTGTATTTGGGGAATGATGATAGTTTTGAGCTCTCTAATATCATTGCATTAAAGACAAATATTGACCTCGAATCCATAGATCCCCTATGCATTTTTGGGGGGCCACCCTCTTTTCCTTTTCATATTTATCTAATTTAAATTAATTTCTCACAACATGGTGTTTACCAATTTCTTTAAAGTGGGGGCATACATTGGCACTATTTTGGCATGATTTCATTTGTATATATTTTTTATTTTCCTTGATATGATTTTCTTATTTCATGCGATGTGTTTTTTCTCTTTTTGGTGACATTGGGAGTAATGTCCTTCAATATCTTGATTTATTTTAGCATATTACATTCCTCTTAGTGGTGATGCGACAAAATTCATTCCCTAAGTTGAGAATATTTTATCCTTTGATTGGTCCTCTCTTGGAAAAAATAGGAACAATTTCCCCTAAGATTAAGACCTCGCATGAACTAAGAAAAACTCCTTCAAACATCCCTCTTTCCTATTGCATGTATTTTCTATTTGTACCTTATTAAATTCATGGAGGTATGGCTTTGATATGTTTTCTTGGGGCTCACCTAGTGAACAACTTGCTTCACTAGCCCTTGTGAGCATGCATTTTATTTTTCTACCTCATTAAAGTCACGGAGTTATGGCTTTGATATGTTTTCCTAGGGCTCACCTAGTGAACAACTAGCTTCACTAGCCCTTGTGAGCATGCATTTTCTCTTTATGTCTTATTAAAGTCATGGGGGTATGGATTTGATATGGTTTCCCAGGGCTCACATAGTGAGCAACTAGCTTCACTAGACCTTGTGAGCATGGATTTTATTTTTGTCCTTATCATAGTCATTGGGGTGTGACTTTGATATGGACCTCTTAGGGCTCACCTAGTGGAAAAACAACTTCACTATCCCTTGTGAGCATGTGTTTTTTCTGCATAGTGGATAGCACATTCCACTTGTAAACATTTTTGGACAAAAAGCCTATACCTAGTCCACAACACGTTGCATGGCTAGTCAAATCTTGATCCATTGCATTTTTCTTTATTTTTCTATCTTTGATGGTAAATGCTTGTGGTCTGGTTATGGCTTCATATATCATCTACATGTGTGTTCCTTTGTGAATATGTTGGTTTTCCATAGGATATTCATCTTGGGGGCTTGGCTACCCTCTTGGTTAGTGTCATCCTATCTTACTAGCATCTGTATTTTTGAACCCCTCTTGATTGCGTGGTTGGCTACTTTAGTGTGATTTTGAAGGAAGTTCATCCTCTCACTAAAGTGGGGGCTAAATGTAGTGTAGAAACATGCATACCCTTAGATTTTCACACTTTTTTGGGCCTTCCTTGCTTTATTTATCCCTATTTATGTCTTAATGGGTCATATTTTGCATCCACAAGTTCAATGAATTATATCGTTTTATGGCTAATCCTATCAAACATCAAAGCATAAATGATAATTTAATAATTTTGGTTGTGTTCCTAATTTTTTGGTTGGAAATAAGATGTCACCTAGGGTGTATTTGTCCCCTAAAGGTCTTGGGACCTTGATTTCAAGGGTGCCTCAAATAGGCCCCTTTTTTGAGTCTATGCCTCGAGTTTCATGCCTCAGAACTAGGATGCCACCTAGGGCGTTTTAGTCCCCCTTAGGTTATTTTTGGTATTTAGTTTCAAAACTTGGTAGGATTCAGCCTCTTCAATCAATGAATTCATATGTCATTTTATTGTGGTGTACTTTCAGGATATTAAGCATGGATAAGTATAAATATAAGCTTATTTCACTCATTTTATCATTAAAAAATAGAAGACTTTTGTGAGAGAATTCCATATAGCATAATTGAGTTCACAAGAGAATTCAAGAGTATTTCATCAAGAATTTGGAGCCATTGACAAGATTCAAGCATCATATAAAGGATATTCTTGCATCATGTGTGTTTTTGAGCTAACATTTGTGGTGTAGGGTTTTGATTCAAGCAAGTCAAGAATTCAAGCATTTCAAGATCTACATTCAAGATAGCCACTTCACACAAGTTTGTAGATTTCATAAGGGTTTGGTGAGTTACCACATAACATTTTGTTTATTCACCATTTCACTCCTTTATTTAATTTCATTTGAAGGTTTAATTACCAAAAAGGGGTTTGACCAAGGAAAACCCCGATTTACTAACAATCAAAAAGTTTTTCCTGTCTTGTGTGTTTATGTTTGCAGATCATTAGAATTTTCAGAGTTGCATTACAAAGTTTTCATCTTCACGGAAACTCACCTACAGACCAGATCTAGAGGTTTCAGGACTTGAGATATGAGAAGAAGGAAGTGTAGACATTGGACCTCAAGATCACATTCAAAGATTTCAAAAATGAAAATTGGAACTAAGTCGGTAGCAAGGGTGTCTTAGTCCTCCCAAGGATATTTTGCAAAGATTGTTGTGGATTATGTTCTTACATCTGAAGATTCTTCCTTTCCCCTAAAAAATAACAACATGACTAAGACAATAGTAAGGGCATATTAGTCCTCAACATATTTTAAACTTTTTTTTGCATTTCTAGAATCCTTATTACATTTCCAAACTTTCCAAGTACATACATCATAACTTTTTATTGCATAATTTCATCATTTGCATTCATTATTTGGCTTCCATTACTAGATTTTGTGAGTTGAATGTTAAGTTGTCTTTTCCAAGATTTCTCTTCGTGGTTAACCCTTGAAAGCCTACAAGAACCCCTCCTAGGTTTTCCTTGTTGAGAATTGACTCACCCTTTGGGTTGATAGTCAATCCAATTTGGGATCCTATCACAATTTTGAGTGACAATTTGAAAAAGAGTGGTGACAATACAAAACTTTCCCCTCTCTTTTCCCCATTTTTCACCTTCAAACTTTAAAATTGTCACAATATGCCTTTATAATAAAAAAATTTCAACTAAAACTCTAGAAAATCCAACATCCACACAAACTAGACTTCTTGATTTAAATGCAACTTGCAAATTAAAATTACAACTTGAAATTTTTTTCTATGCTCATTTTGTAAGCCATAAAAAGGAGTTTATTTAAACTTGTAATTAAATTTCATATTAGGCTATTTAGGACTAGAAATGGTTTCAATAGCTAGTTATGAGGATATGAATTAGACTTTAGTGTATAAGTGTAAATGGCAGTTCAACATTACTAATTATAGAACTTTCTTGAATGATGAACTCTGTAGACTTGGAATTTGACATGCAAATAGAGAGTACACACTAAAATTGTGAATTACACTTACACACCAAATTTTGAAAAGATGAGGGTGTTGGGACACCAAAGCACAAATTAATTTGGAATAAAATAAAATGTGGATTGAAAGATATCCATAAACCATATTAATTGAAAATGTTTATTCAAGGATTATTTATAAGGTCATTTAAAATCACATACTCTCTCGTGATGAAGATGTGGATGACGAAGGAGGTGAAGAAATATTTTTTACAATGATATGGGAGCTAGGCAATAAGATGAAGATGATGCTTAGATTCATCAATGACCTTTCCTCCCTTGAGATGATCAAGATGAACAAAATGTGGAAGTTCTTGAAAGGTTGATACAATAAAGATATGCAACATGTACAAATAATGTTGAATATAATGAAGAGGCTAGATATGTTGAACAAAAAAAATTACTACCATCTATGAACTATCCAAAGTTATGGATGGCCAGATATGATTTCTCATGAACATGAAATAATTGTTTGTCTTATACAAAAGTAGGTCTTGATATGAATTCATAGGGGATAAATTCACATATCATGTCATTTATAGCTCTTGATAATTTGAAAGGAAATGGCCAATGTGATTTAGTACAAAGTTAGTTGATCTTTCCAAGGATACATGTGTGCATGCGAAAATTGAAACCTACAAAGGTGATCCTATAAAGGTTATGAATGTGAGACAAAAAGTAACAGTGAACCTAGTTCCTAGGATAGATTTAAAAGTAATGGAGAATATATTGGAGGGAAAGGATGTAGGGAAGAATAAGGGAATTGGTATAGCTGTCATGCTGACACTAAATGAAGAAATATCACACTCATGTGGAATGGTGTTGTGAAAAAATATTACAATTTGTTAAAGCCATGAAAGTTCTTGTTATTGGTTTAAAAAAAAAAATGAGAAAAACTATCATTAATAGAGAATTTAAAGCTCCTTTTCAAAATGGAGAACACCCCATACTAAAGTAAAGCCAAGTTGCTAGTTCTTTAAATGATTCGAGATAGAAATTATCAATGTGAGAACCATCCAAATCCTAATATTCTCAGAGAGTGTAGTGGATAGGCTCATTGTGTACAAGTGAAAACAATAGCAAAATAATACTATTGAGAGTTTAGAGTATTCCTAGGTTTTGTGAAACCCCTATTCTCATGTGTAATAGCATGATAGGAAAAAATGGCATAACTATCTATTTGTATTCTTGTATTGTTTTAGAAACTCTAATTCTATTTTCTATCCATGTATCTATGCATTTAATTCAATCACCAATAGATGAACTTGATATGTGTTTCATATCACTAATGTCATGTTATTGGTTAGGTGTTCAATGTTGTCAACCTAAACATAATTTTGTGAGTACAAATTTGACATAAGTCATGCATGTGGCTTTTGTTCTTTTCAATATCACATTTTTCTATTATTCAATTGTAGGTAACAATTTTGGGAAGAATTTTGTTTACATAAAAAAATTCCAATTGTCAAATGGTGCATGGAGGGTTTGGAAACAAGTTTAGGTTTTAGTTTTCCTTTTCTCTTTTTCATACAATATTTTCTCTTTTTCAATCAATGATAGACAAGTCTTAGTCTTATGGTTTTGATGACCATACTGCCCGAAACCCACACAAATCACAATAATAGATACCAACATAGAAGATGTGATACTAAAAAATAACCAACTTTCAATTATTTTCAAAAAATGAAATTATAGATTCAAAAAATACATGCTACAAACTCATGGGATTGATTCATTACAACAAAATCGACTCTAAAAATGAAATATATTATTTAGAGCCACAATCTGCATTAATGGATCCACCTTCTACAACCACCACTTAACCCTTTTATTTTACCCAATAACTGCCATAGAATGTTCTACAAAAGTGTAAACTTCCATTTTGTTTTGGTGCCAAAAGTATCATGGTTTGATTTCTTGCCTAGGAAGATATTTTAATGAAATTCACTTTTTAGTGTGGCAGCTTCTTAGGGCCATAACTTTCGATCCAACCGTCATATTTTTAACTATAATATATCGTTGGAAAGCTTGTGAAGATATATACAACCATGTTTTTCCAAATGTGAAAGATTAGAGATTTTGCACCTTGTTATGGGGCTTCAAAGGGCCTCAATTTTCAGTTTTAAACTTCATTAGAGAAAATTTCCAAGATGAAAATTTAATATCTTCCAAATGATACAGGATTTCGAGATGATTCTTTTGCCAAAAATCTGATTTTTTGATTTCACTCCTTGGGTTCAATTTTCATGTCCATACAACCCAAATAGGTTGACTTACTAAAAATATTAGGTGACTATTTTTTGTTGTTTCAAACTTCTAACTATCCTAAAGACTGTGTGAGTCACCATGGGCCCCAAGAAAACTGAAGAAACTACAAACAAATGAAAATACAATATTTTTTGGTGATGCGATATCACCCTTACACCACTATATGCTCCTACATCAGACACCCAAGGTAATTTGAAAATCGACCCTATCACTTCTCAGGTGCAAGAGGGAAACCAAGATAGTTAACCTCAGCTTCAGATAACCATGACGAATCTTCAATGCACTTTCCTCTCAATTTCACCAAGTACTATACATATTCCCTATTTATTGTGCTTCTTCCCATATGACTATCCAAAATTTCTTCTATCTCCTCCTTTTCTGAAGTAGGTGTTGGTATATTCCACTGTGCTTCTATTATTTCTTCATCAATTCCTCCTTCATTATATTTTGTCAAATCTGAAATGTTAAACATAGGTGAAATATGAACTTCATTAGGCAACTCTACCTTATATGGATTTCCTAAATCATGATTCTTTAGGATCTTGCATGGTCCAAACTTCTTTATCTTTAATTTGTTGTATGTACCAAATTTCTCCTACCTTGAACTCTCTACACCTCTTTTTTCAATCTTCCTTATCCTTATATTGTGAGTTCATCTTATTGATATATTTCTTCATCTCTTCATGCAAATTCTTCACATGCTCAACAAAATCTTTAGCCTCAACACTACTCTTCTCTCCTTTGTCCATCTTCCTCAACTCAGAAACATTCCTCAGAGTACTCTATGTACAATCTGGAATGGTGATTTACCAGTGCTCCTATTGATAAAATTGTTGTAAGAAAATTATGCCTATGGTATAATCAAATCCCATCCCTTGGGATTATATTCTATAGAGCATCTTAGTAGGTTACCCAAACTCCTATTCACCACCTTTGTTTGTCTACCAGTTTGTGGATGGTGTGCAGAACTGAACTTCAAATCTATCTTCAACTTCTTTCATAATGTCCTCTAGAAATAACCAATAAATTTGGTATCTTTGTCTGAAACTATACTCTTTCTATGGAAATAACCAAGAAAGGTGCAAACCCCAAGGGATCCCCATTTTTCATTATTTAAAGGGATACAAGAAATAGCATGGAGATTTTATTGACCATGAAATAATTTTTTTAGGAAAAAATAAATATAGCTAGTTATGAGTTCTCCAAACTATTACCTTTCTATGGAGAAAAAAAAATTAAACAAATGTGGCATTTGAGAAAGATTTAACCCAAATGGGGAAAACTACTATATAGGAGAGAAACCAAATTGTCCCCTCCTAAGCAAGGTTGGATTAAAATTAATTTTGGCAGATGCTCTAAAGGTAATCCTAGCTTGGTAGCTATAGGAGGAGTGATCAAAAACCACAATTGTATCCTTATTGAATAATATTTAAAATACACCTTGGGATTTATTCTAGTAATATTGATGAAGCTATAGTGGCTTGGTGTGGTGTTAGGAGACTAAATCATAATGGCTTTGAAAAATTCATTATTAAACAATATTGCAAGTTCATTATTGACATCTTGAAAGGAAATTTTGTAATTCCATGGATGATAAGAGACATGATGGAAGATTGTAAGAAATTAATAGAAAATTTCATTCAGTACAAGATAATCCACACCTACATGGAAGGTAATAAGGTAGTTGATGTGACATCAAATGAAGACATTTTATGCGCATAATGGGCTAGTTGGAGGTTTGATCAAATCCTGCATAAAATAAAAGATGTTATTTATGATGAATTGAAACTAGAAGTGAATTTTTAAGTGTAATAATCTTAAAGTTGAGATTGCACTCTAAGAGTAAAATATTTGTGATTTTAACAATTTATTTAATTATTTTAAAGGATATTTATCCTCCTCATGTTATGGGAAGGGTGGGAAATATATATTATTTCAGAGAGCATATTAATATTAATGACTAAAAAGGGATAGTAATTGTCTATCATAAAATAGATGTAAATCAAAAGTTTTTAAACCATAATTTTGAGAGAAGAGTTATCCTTATAATCATTCCCCCTAAGGATGAGAATTTTTTTCCATATCATCCTTCAAATATTCATTTTTTTGGAAAGAGATGTAATAATGGAAATTAATGGCATCCAAATTGGAAACACAAGTCTAAGTTCCTTTCCGATCCCTTCAAGGATAATTAAAATGTATAAGATTATTTTCAAGTGCAACACATTAAACATGTGGATTGTTTTCTAGGAAAAGGTTATTATTAGTCAAACTCTTACCACACATTATGTTTTCACCTCTTTAAATGGAAACCTTTTTCAGAAGGGTTTCATAATCAATATAAACACTACATCCCAACATGTCTTTAGTGTCTCTATATATGTTGATGGAGAATTTTGTTAGAAATATGTGAGGCTCGAGAAAGAATTTTGGACCCCTTTCTTGCATCCCTGTTAAGAAGAATGTTAAACTTTGGAGAATATTTGAGGTATGCCTCACACACTTTTTCCAATCCATGCAAGGGTATGATGATGTCCTCACTTCTATTTTTTTAATTCTTGGAAAGGTGGTAAGGTTTCTATTAAGGGAATACATTTTGAGGTGAATTCTTGGCTTATTATGGATGTGTCAGGTTCAAAATGCAAAGGAGTTAAAGTGGACAAGGTCAGTAATGGAAAGTATCAAAGTTTCATGGATAAGTTCTTCGAAGAAGGGGAAAATTTAGTGAGGCTCCAAAATGGTTTTGATAGGGGGAAACTACATGTGCCCTATAGTCTGGTAAGTCTCAATATCATGCATCATTTCACCTTAGAAGGTAGATTTAAGATTATACACAATTATCATGTCCCCTTTCTAAATCATATTTTTCATAAGGAATCAATTGGTATTCCCTTTTATCTTCTTTCCTTGGTTATCTCTTTCATTGCTAAAGGGGCTTCTCTACCTCTTCATCAAGATAATTTAATTCTTTTCTTTTACAATTTTTTTCTCTCTACCACCCCCCAACTGTAACATGCCTCCTCTATCAATCCTCAAGAAATAAATTTGATTGAAAAAAAACCTCTCTCATCTGCAATAGCCCATCCTTTGAGTGCAAAATGAAATTCCAAAAATGGGGCTTTTATTTCTTTTATTTCCTCAACCCCCCTTCTATTTTTAGCTACAAAATGCCACCCCTAGAAAAGGAAGACCCCTCCTACCCTTCTTGCCTCCAAAAATAGAAATATGGGTCCCCTTCAATCTATAACTATAGAGATTAGAGTTGATTTTGAGACCTTCTAGAAGAGAAATACTAGTGGTGGGTCAGGTGAGAGGAGGTCCACTGAGTTAGGCCATGCTAGTCAACAAAAAAAAGATAATGATACTAAAGGTAAGCACCCATCCTTTGAGGAGGTGGGGTTGGGATCCTCTAATGAAGAACTCCTCCCTAATTATGAAGGGTATAGCCTAGATTATAACTTACAAAAGAGGATGATGAAGAGGTTAGAGTGGATGATGAAGAGGGAAATAGAAAGGAGGTGGAGAATTGTAAGGAGATTAAAGAAGATGAAACAAATGTTCTTGATTTGGGGAAAGAGGATGTTAAGGTCAATATTAATTAGGAAATCGAGGAAAAAGAAAGATAGGAAGCCACTAACTTTGTGCATCTACAAAATATAAAAAGAAAAAATAAAGGATTTGTGAAGATACATTTTGAGAGAAAAGTCAAATTATGACTATGATAAAATGAAGGACATGATTTCTTATGTAGAAGATTATATAAGAAAATTTATTTCAATAATTGATAAGATCATGCAACAGGCTGATTTTGGAACTATTTCAAGAAAATATAAGATTAGGAAACTCAATAAGAAAGTGGGAAATAAAAAAAGGTTGATTCTTAGATGATTAAAAAAATGAACACTTAGGAGAAAGATTGGAAGGACTCTCTTGAAAATTTGTAGGCTAACCAAGATTTAATTAGCAGCCCTAAATATTATTGATTTCTACTATGCTCTATTGTCTTTTGTTGTTCTTTGTTTGTCTCTAGCATGTGTGCCTTTTTAGTTTTGTCTATGAACTTTTAATAATGTTTTGATTCTTTTAGAAGGCTTGTGGGCCTCCTCTCTTAGCTGATTTTTTATTGGTTGAGGCATTTAGGGCTCTATTTTTTCTTGTTGTTATGTTAAACCTTTAGGCTCAGAGCCCTTTCCCTTCTTTAATATCAAAAATATATTTGAATTTAAAAAATTAGATAGTTAGAAAGCTAAGATAGAACTTTGCATCATAATGGTAGTGTTATGCCTTGCATAACCAACCCATCTTTTTCCTTGGTCAAAATGGGCCCCCCTTTTTGTTTTTGTCCTTAGTTGATTTTCAAACAAGGTGTGGAGTAATTATTTTCAGAACATTGTTTCTTTTCTTTTATTGCTCTGCCGGAACCAAAACTAAATCGGGTTTTAGAACTCTCTTAAAAGACTTCATCCCGATCCCGGTCCCGACTATTCATTTTAGTCTTTTTAGTTTTATCTTTATCAGAGCCAGAGTTGGAGTAGAAGTTAAGCCTGAACTTAGTTCAAGTTTCAAATTTGATTGTCTTTCCGCCTCTGCCTCCACCTTTTGTTTTGTTCATTGGACTTAGGTTTTTATGTTGGACTTTCTCATTTTTAGTCGTCGTGTTTTGTTTTGATCTTTTGTTTTGATGTCTTCATTGTTAGCAGAACCGGAGTTAGAATGGGAACCAAATGTGAAACTTGGACAAATTTTCTAAATCAATCTCAACTCCGATTCCTCTCTCACCATTTTGGTCATTGACTTTACTGAAGTCGCACAACAGTAATGTGCCAATTTCCTCTACAGTTATGACTCCACTCTGCCATATTTATGGCATTATTTACAGGAGCTCTGCACGTATGAAATTGTGAGTTTTTACCTTAATTAGGGATTAACTGGTAGTTATCATCATTGTTTAAAAGATCAAGAGTCAACTAGAGTTGCAGTGGAGAATTTGTGAATGTGATTCAATCGAAAGGGAGATAATTACGTGTGGAATTGCTTCAGGGGACTAACTTATTTATTTTTGTTTGAGGTAGGGTTTCGTATTCTTTTCTTTCGTTGTTTTGTGAATCCTTTTGTTCAGGTTGTTTGGGTGAATTCATGATTGATCGATCTTCTTATGATTTTTGTACTGTGATGCCCTGGGTTTTAAATATCATAGATTAGTTACTCTTCTTTTGTTTGTAAGGTTTGGTAGATTATGATTTTACTTAATATTTTTGTTGCACATTGTCTGGTTATTTTGAATTAGGTTAGAATTCATGCTCTAGGTTGTTAGAGGTCGAGGTTTTGTGAGTTAGGGTTTTGGTGCATTTTCCTGTTTTTAAATATGATGCCCTAATTGGTATGGTTGTCTTTTAGACATATGGTTAGTTCTTTTAACGATTATTTTTAAGCCCTTTTCATTTTCATACGACCTAGTTCTTAGATCTTAGTGTTTATTATCCCGTCGACAACATTTATGACATCATGGTTATTTTAAGTGGAAGCGGGATTGGAATCGATTTAGACTTTGAACCATGTTTTGTAGGAAGTATCGATTCCATTTCCATCCCATCTCTGACTCTACTTACAATAAGAAGCAGGCTTTCAAAATATGGGTAACCCTTGCGGAAGCGAAACCGAAACTGAATATAAAATTAGGAAATCTTCATGGAACCAAATCGGTTTTCGTTTCAATTCCGATTCTGGTTACTGTTCCAATTCTGACTCCAGTCTTTCCTTGTTATTACTATAATCTCAATAACTTTTTTGACTCTGATTCCGATAGTGTTTTAAAAGAGACTATTTAGAATGTTTTCTTCCTAGTTCTGCCTCTGGTATATATATGAAGGGTAAGATCTTAAAGCATATTTTTTAATATTTGTTCAAGGATCTAATTTAAGGTTTTGTTGTAGGAAGTTAAAGAATGTCAAGAATATCAGGAGAATCTTCTCAGAGGAGTCGGCCTGTAGAAACTTCAAAGGCATTAACTAAGACCAAGAAGATCAAATCGGAGCAGTTTCCTTATACCTTGAGGTATAACCATAGGGGTCTTGTTGTCACTGTTAGCAAGGTGGAATCTGATTGAGCTGATATAACTGACACCAATCTAGGCCGATTCAATAATGAGGAGTTGTACTTAGAAAAATTTACTAAAGATGTAATAGGGAGAACTGGAAGAATAGTTGAGTTTGGTTTGTCTCAAATCATTGTGTTTCCTCTATCCATCTAATGCTCGAAATTGATAATGACAATAGCTGGAGCTTATAATCCTGCCACCCGACAATGTGTAGATTCATAGGACAATGTGATTATAGACCTAACTCCTTAAATGTTTCAACTTATGTTCAGTGTCCTTGGTCCGAAAAACCTGGCACAACTGAATGAGGCAAAGGCTTTGGAGATGTATAGAAAATACAAAGAGACCAATAGGGCTCACCTAAACAAGCAGTGGTTAAGAATGTAGAAGAAGTCCCTGGCAAAGCTCTCAAATCAGCCAAAGAGGGCAGAATTTTACAAAGAGGTATCAGATCTTATAATGATGTTGTCTAGAGTTTTTGGAAAGAGGGATGCATTTCATTTCAAGGAATGGATGTTTCCATTCATTCAGACAATCTTTGATGGAAAGCAACAGTTTGATTGGCCTATGATTATCTCAAATACCATACATGATCAGCTAACCAGAATAGGGGAAACTAAGAGCTTCTTTATGACCTCTTATGTTATCTATGCAGTAGCTAGAGGAGGCATATTTCCAAGGTTAAACTGAGTGGGAATATAAGGGGAAGCTGATAGGAAAAGAAGAGTATGGGATCATTATCACCAGATATCCCTAAAGATTTTTGAAACACATTTTACAAGAGTTAATGATGCATTTTTATATGTAGTTATTAACCAGCTTAATGGAGATGCAGGGTATAGATTGAGCTAGGAGGCCATGGCATTTATTACAGAATGGGGGTGTTGGTATATCCAGTACCCCAAGTTTACTTATTTTAGGCTAGTTGGTTTTGAGGGTCATCCACACTTGCTCCCCAAGTGCTGCAACAATAGGATGGTTTTGATGGAGTTTGTTTATTAGGCTTTGGGGGTCAATGCCAGGTTTGGGATGAAGCATAAACTAGGTTCTCACAAGTTCCCCATGCAATTGGGTGAGTACAGCTATCCACACCTTGAGGGAGCTAAAGTGGTTTGTAGTGAGTTGATACATTTGGAGTTGGGCTTATATACTGACTGGAAGCACTTTGATCCAAAGAAAAAGATGAATGCTTTGTTGGCTTCAGTCTTTGACAGGCACTTCAACCTACTGGAGGACTTTTGGAGTGATCTTCGGGATGAATATTACCTCAGGAAGAGGAATTATGAGAGGTTACCAATCTCACTTATGGTAGAATTTGGGGTCAAAGATGTCATTCGTGATACATTAGTAGATGATGGGGTAGTATTGGATCCTTCGTATGAAGCATTGAACATAGGTACCAAGAACTTTGACCCGATAGATTGGGATGCTGAGGAGAAAATTCACATCAAGCAAATAGGAAGACCAGTCTTGGATAGGAGTATCCACTAGGTTGTTCTCAGAGCTAAAACTCCTGGGTGTCTAGCTCCTAAGAAAGGGAAAGGATATAAGAGAATCAAAAGGAAAATGCTTCCCAGGGAACCCTTGGAATTCTTCCCTTTTGATGTTGAATAATTTGATCTTGAAGCCCCGACTCAAGATTTGTCTGGAATACATGAGGAGGATTCCTCAATAGGACCTGTGGCTTCAACACCAGCAATGGGTGGATCATTTGCTCAAGTCCTTCCTACAAAGCAACAAGGAGGAGAAATGCCTAAGGGGACTCTCCATGATATAGCTTAAACCTTTAAGGGAAAGGAGGTAGAAATGGAGGTCCATGATATTGAAACAAATTCTTATGAGACCTTGTCAGAAAAAGATGCACAAGAGGAGATACCTCTGGAGAAAACTGAACATGTATTAATAGAGGAAGACCAGTAGACATTGTTTGAAGAAGTAAAGAGGGCTTCAGATGCAAAGGCACATGTAGATGCTATAGAAAAAAAAAAGGAAATAGATGCTAAGGCACAAGCTGATGCATTGCTTCAACAACAATTGGAGGCTAAGAAAAGAGTTGATGAGGTAATAAAGCAGTATAAGCAAAAGGAGCATGAGCTCAAGAAAAAGGAAGAAAATGATAAGCTAGAGATGGTGTAGAAGATACAAGATTTAGAGGAAGAAAAGGCTAAGCAATGAAGGGAGAGAGAAACCCTTCAGGCTAAATTTAAAATAATTAAAGAAGCCTATAAGAAGGAGGAAGCAAAACACACACAAAAGGAGAAAGATGTTGAGGAGCTGGCCAAGCAGCTACAAGAGGAAAAACTAAAGAAGGAACAAGAATACAAGAAGATGCAACAACAAAAGGATAGGGAAGAAACTGAAAGGCTCGCAAAAGAAAATGTAGAGAAAAACCAACAAGATGTACAGGAGGTTGATCCTCAACCTAAGGTTAATATGCTACAGCCTTTATCCTCTACAATTGTTACTTCTTCTTCTACTGTAATGGCCACTACTCCAAGTTCTCCCACTTGGTTATAACTTGATCTTCAAAAGAGGCCAGTAACACCCTCACAACCTCTTAATTGGGATGACATGATGGAGATTGAAAAAGAAAGCCCAAGAAGAAGGCTAATTTTTTTTATTCCACTAGACTCACTGAAGGAGAATAAATTTTTGTTGAATGTACAATACTAGTGGTGGATAAGGATGTGGGAGATATGAAGCTAACTGATTACTAGTTGGGCATGGTCAATTTGGGAATACCCACAAGAAATCAGCAAATGAACTTAATTGATGTGGTAGCATCATCCACCAAATCAAGGATGATAAAGGATAAACAGAGAAAGGATGAGCTTAAGGCTCAATTGGATCAATTACACACCTTATTGAAGAATTTTTCTGCTCCAAGGTCACAACAAATTACCACCATAGAGACACCATTTTTTCTTAGCAAGAGAGAGGTGAATGATTTGGTGCAAATATGGAGTAAGGCTAGGATGATGGGTAGATGGACCGACAAGCTTAATCAGGAAGTAGGTGAGGTACTAGGAAGTAGTTATGAGGTTTATGAGAAAGCTTTGAAGCTAATAGAAGAAATGAGTCAACACTCTAAAGCATTGGGAGAACAAGAGGAGTATAGAGGGTATATCCAAAAGCTAAAAGAGATCAATAAATTGCCGAAATCCACTCTTCTGGAGCAGTCAATCCTTGAAGAGGACAACATAGATTTCTTGGAAAAGGCCTCCAGTAGAATCCCATTTAGATCTGACTTTTTGTACAAACATAAGAATGAAGTTCAGGATTCTAGCAAGGATCTAAATGAACAACATGATGAACTAGAAGTTGGTATTTCTATTCTAGTGAATTTTGATATACCGGTGAAGGAAGGCCTGACTTTAAGTTAATTAAAAGAGAAATGGGATGGTAGAATTAAAGAGGTCATATAAAATGGAGATGATGGTGATGATCTGTTGTTGGATCAATTGATGGAAATTAGAGAAGAGGTAAGGGCTACTAGAAGGGAGTTGACAAAGTTAAGAGACATGAGAGAATTTGCTGCTACTGAATTGAAGATGATCAATTTCAAAGACAGTTGGATTGATTGACCAGATTTGGATATGCTTCAACAAGTCTTCTCTAGTTATGTTGAGTACACTTTAGAGAAAACTCTGCATGCATGACTGACAGTCTTATGGGCGCATGGATTTCTTTTCTCCTCTCTCTTTTTGTCTCCAATTTACTAGATGATCAATATGGGAACTAGAGATCAATTGATTTGAGTTTCCAAGAAAATTTAAGTTCCTAAAAAGGTGGATCTCGACTTTAGATAGAGAGGACTTCATATTTTGTACATCTATATATACCTATAGGGTACCATATTGTAAAGGTTGGCTAATGAGAATAGAATTGGCCACCTGATAGTAAGAGATAGTAATTTTATAGCTTTGAAAAGACACTTTTTTATTATTAGTTACAGTTGAATATAAATACATGTTTTTATGCAATATGGTGTTGGAATTGAGTTTACTGGATCAGGTTAATGAATCATAGTCTATCTTTATGCCAGTGATTATGTTGAAGCATAAGTGTTTCTTATGTGATGAAAATCATTCAAAGGAACCATATTTAAAGATTATTTCATTAAATTATCTATGGATTGAATTATTGAAAGTTTGTTGATCTATGATTTTAGCAGCGAATGAGAGTTTGTTCTTTTGGAATCTTTAAAGTATTTATGATGTGTTATTGTGATAGTTAAATTAAGCACCATAGATGCATGTAATAGTAAGGATTGATTTGTAAATTGCATCATGTTATGGTTTTTCTTGATCTATTGGAGGGACATTCATTTTTGAAAATATATGTCCAGATATTAGATAATTTGTATTCATGTTTCACTGATGTATGCCTTGATCTATCTTTTTCTTTTATTTAAAACCCCCTTTTCATTAAATGTGGATTGATGAATCCATCATTGCTTGTATTCCTTTTTACCAGCAAAGGCCCCTTGAATATTACAGTTGCATGGACCAATTGAGTGAAACTAGATAGTTGAGAACCAACTACCAGGACCTTGGGAGTTAGGCTACTATATGTTGTCTTTCTTTTTCAGGGGAAATAGAGTAGAGATATTTTGTTTAACGTTGGTTGTGTCATTTTCACCATCAACAGATTTGGCGCTAGAAGGAGGGCCTGAAGGAACAAGCCGGATTGCATTGTATCATTCTGACCACATAAATATGAGAGGATTCTCAGATCCTCTACTGACTCTCTACCATTAGAAGAACTCCAAACCCTGGTTAGACCTAGACCCCATGCTCGTAGAAATTTGATTCCACCATTGCCACCACCACTTACTCCACCTAGATTTCAACCAAATCCATGTACACCTCCACCAGTCCAATCTACATCACCACCACTGGCTTAGCCAGTGTCACCACCAATCCAACCTACATCACCACCACTGATTCGGCCAGTGTCACCACCAGTTCAACCTATATCACCACCACTTGCTCAACCAATCCTACCCATGGCTTACTTTGTGAATAACCCCTCTTTGCTAGGGACTACTCCAGGGGGAATCCATGATTTACCCAAGAATCCAAAAATTTTTTGTCCCAAGTACATGCATGGGGAATCAAGAAGTGCTAAGGAGCATATACAAGCATTCAAAGATGCTTGTACCCGTGCTCAAGTGGCTCATGAAGATGTGGTATGTAGATTGTTTCCTTATTGTTTATGGGACATGGCATATAATTGGTACTTAAATCTGCCCCGAGGATCTATTCTAGGCTGGAAAAATTTAGAACACACATTCATTAATCATTCAGGGTCTACGTAGACCCTACCATCTTTAATCACCAATTTTCCACCATAAGAAAGGAACATCATGAGCCACTACCTCTATTCAACACTAGATTCCAAATGATGTTTCGTAGGCTGGAAGATCCTTACTTAGTGGCTAAGAATATTACCATTCAAGTGTATTTAAGAGTTGTTGATCCCTTGATTGGCCTATTCTTGCAGAGGACTTATCTGGCCAATGAAATTGACTCTTTATCTAAAGTGTATTATTTAGCCATCAAATTGCAACAACAGATAAGTCTGCAATCAGGAGGTTTAGGAGCAACTCTTCCTCCCATGAGTTATCAGATGCCTAACCCACCATTGTACACCACTGTCCCATGGATTTCTTACTCCCAATACGGACTTGTGTCTGAATTGCAGGCCCCACCTACCATGCCTTTTTTCAGAAATGGCATGCAAGATTCTTCCCAACAACCTCAAAATCAACAACAACAAGTGGGAGGATCAATGCATGTTCATTCCCCATCCATAGTGCAGAATGTGCAAAATGAACAAACTGTTCAACTAACCAATGAGTTAGAGATTCACAAGAAGACTCTATCTCAAATGTCTAATGATATGGCATAGCTTAGGAAAAACCCTCCCCACAACCAAAACCAGAATTATCGGAACTAGGGAGGTTACAAAAACCAGGGGAATTACTCTAATCAGGATGTGAATCAGAACACCAACTGAAACTTCCAAAATCAGAACTCCTCTAATAAAAATTACCAAAATCAGAACAAAGGATATAACTAGAGGTCCAATAACAACAATAGGCAGTGGAATACTGGACCTAACAATGGGGTAGTTTCCCATAATTATCAGTTAGGTGAGGATAGATCACATACTGCTAATGTGGCTAGCCTTAATTTCATGACTAATTAGTGTAGGCTACATGATACTATAGCACATTCTGAGGTTAATTGCCCATAAATGGAGAAAATGGTAAAGATTGCACAAGCTGATTCCCATCCTCCAACAGGAAATTCCAATCACGATAATGGGCCAGTATGTACTGCTATGACTTTTGAGACTATTGAAGAGAAATACCAATTTCCCATGCAGGGAGATAATGAGCCAAAGGAGGATGTGTATGATGCCCAATCTTTCGAGTCCAAAGGTGGTCACTTTCTAAGAAATCAAAATAAGGGCCCATTAACTACATTTGCACCCCCAAACAACATGGTCCCACCTAATCAAAATGTAGATAATAATCCCCCACCACCGAAGGGACCTTCTAACCCTTAGAATAGAGGTAATCCACCTCCTTTTCCTAAATATCAATTGAGGAATGATTCAAAATTTGATTTTATTGCAGAACTACAGAGATAGAAGACATCATTATCATTCTTTGACATCATGTAGTGGTGCCCAACTCAACGTGAAATGGTATTGAAGGCCCTGGAGGAGGCAGACCGCTTAAAGGGAAAAGGTAAAGTGACTCCAGTGAAGGAGACAAATGCAACCATCTTAAAGGTAAGATCAGTACCCCACCTTTCCTTTTAAGTTTAAGGATTTTTGGAAAGAATTTGCATAACTATTTATTGGACTCTGGAGCATTAGGTAATGTTATTCCCTTTTCAATATGTAAGAAGTTAGGATTAAATCCTATCCCGAACAATAAGAAAGTGATCTAGTTAGACAAAACTAAGGTCATTGTTGTAGGATAACTAAAGAACATCCATGTACAAGTTGGATCAGATCCAAGGATCCAAACCTACATAGATATCCAAGTGGCTGATATCCTAGAAACATATGGTACACTCCTAAGTCAAGAGCTAATGAAAAGTATTGGGGGATATTTGTCCTTGGATTTCTCTCACATGTGGCTATGCTGGAAGGGGGTAGCAATGCAGATAAGGATTGAGAGTGAACCAAGACTCAAGAATATGATTACAAAATATGATGCTTCAAATGAAGTAGCATATTTGAGACTGAGATAGGAGTTTACAAGGAAGAGGAAGTCCTGACCTCCTCTGTACTCAATCCTGAGGATACATTGCCCCTAGAACACAATGACCCAGTGATCTGCATCAACCAGCAAGTTCTAATAAAGAAATTGCAACAAGATAAGTTGGTATTAGGAGAAGAAACTGATTTGAGCAATTTTTTGCTTCCTAATTGGTGTAGGATTCATTATCACAATCATTCGGACTTAACATGCCCACCATGCCTAGATATCTTAAATCATATAGGCTAGTCTCAAACAATATGTCAAGAGAAACCCCAAACACCCATTAATGAGTTTTCTTTTACAGTTAAGGATGCTACAATTCTCAATAGGACTAGCCTTCCTCAAGAGGAAGATTCCTCACGATTTGATCAGGCTCAGGTTCTATGCTCGAACATTCAAGAAGGAATTGAGGTATCCTAGTTCTTGTCCAATACACCTGCCCCAGATACTCTACCAATGCCCAAGGCATTAATGAAAAATGAATTAGATTTCAATCTGATGCAAGAAGTTGTCCAGGAGGTAATTCTTGACCAAGTTGTGAATATAGAAAAGTCTTCAAGTGAGCCTTGCCCCAAGTCAATTTTTCATGACCAGAAAAAGTCTAAGCCACCACATATCCCAAGTAAGTCATCCCCTGTTATCCCTAAAAAGAAAGAACTCCTAGCCAAAGACCAATTGTGGAGTTTTAAATTTGATGGCTCCAAATCCAAAGTAGGAAGTGGAGCAAGGATTGAACTAACCAACCCGAAAGGGAAAACTTACTTTGTGTCTTATAGGTTGTAGTTTGGCTACACAAAAAATGTGGCTAAGTATGAAGCACTTGCTCATGGAATTATGTTTGCTCATAAAAAGTAGGTCACTGCTCTCATGGTCATGGGGGATTCTAAAGTGATCATAAAATAGGCACGTAGCCAATATACATGTCATAACAAAAGATTGGTTGCATACAGAAACAAAGTTTAGAACTTAATTAAAGAATTTGATGCTTTTGGGATTACTCTGATCCCTAGAGAAGCTAATCAAATCACAGATGCCCTTGTCATTGCTACTAGAACATTGAAAACCATGCAAGACTCTAATCTAAAGAGATTTTTAGTGGAATTAATTTCAGTTCCAGCTATCCCTAATAATGTCCAAAATTTTTAGGTATTTGATGACGATCAACATATATTGGAATTTATGGCAAGTTCAAGTGTCTTTGAAGGGTAGATAATAGTTGAATCTGAAAGAGATCAGGGAGATTGGGATTTAGAGAATGGTAGTGCAGAGGGGATATTGGAGCTAACGAGCAATAGCATTCAAAAAGGGATGGTAGCTTTGGAGAGAATATTTCATTCTGACCCACAGGCTCATCAAAGGGTACCCATAGAGAGTGATGGAGGGAAATATGAATCTATCAATCTGACTCACTCAGGCCCTGAAAGGAATGTCCTTATAGGAAATACTTGTCCTCAAGGAATTAAGGACAAGATAGTCAAAGTTTTAGAACAAAACATTGCAGCCATTGCTTGGAGTTATGATGACCTCAAAACCTTTGACACTTCGGTGATCACACATACCATACCTATCAAGCCAGAAGCCAAGCCCTTTCATCAGAAACAACGCCTGGTCAATGCTTTAATTAAGCCCCTGATCCAGAAAGAGGTGTTAAATCTCCTATCTGCAAGAATAATCTTTCTTGTTAGACATTCTACCTGGGTGGCAAATTTAGTTCCTGTACGCAAAAAGAATTGTGAAATTAGATTATGTGTTGATTTTAGGAATCTAAATAAATCCTCTAAGAAAGATAATTATTCATTTCCTTCTCTTGATGAAGTGCTACAAAAGGTTAATGGGTCTCAGATGATTTCATTCTTAGATGGCTATTCTGGGTACAATCAAGTTCTTGTCAGTCATGAGGATAGAATGAAGAGAACTTTCACCACCAAATGGGACACATTTGCCTATCGGAGGATGTCGTTTGGTCTTATCAACGCTGGAGCAACCTTTCAATGGGAAATGGATGTAGCCTTCAAAGATTTGATAGGAAAGTGTATAATATATTTATGTGGATGATTTAACCATCTTCTCCAAGAATAGAGAAGACAATGCAGCAGATTTGGAAAAAGTTCTCAAGAAATGTATAAGCTATGGTGTCTCCCTCAATCCAAAAAAGTGTGTGTTTGGAGTATCTGAAGGGAAAATCCTAGGTCACATCATATCATAAGAAGGGATATCCATAGACCCTAATTGAGTGGAGGCTATCTTGAAACTAACAAGGCCAGGCAGCAAGAAAGAAATGAGATCCTTCTTCGGGAGGATAAATTTTGTTAGAAAGTGTATAACAGGGTTTGCGGAGATTGTCAAACCTCTAAATGAAATGATGAAGAAAGAAGAAAAGATTGAGTGGAGTAATGAGGCTAAATCTGCTTTCTCATAGATCAAATAGTCAATATCTAAGGCACCTGTTTTGACAAGCCTAGATTATTTAAAACCTTTTTATATCTATTCTTTTGCATCTGACCATTCATGTGCAACTGCATTAACACAACAAAGAGGAGAGGGAGAGGAAAGACCTATTTCCTTCATGAGCTCTCCATTTAACAATGCAGAGGTGAGATACCCACCACTGGAGAAACAAGCCTTCACATTGGTATGAGTGGTAAAAAAAATTCAGACATTATATTCTTCGAAGTCAAGTAATGGCTATAGTTCTTGATCCAGCTGTGAAGTCTCTCTTGATGCAAAATGAATTGGGAGAGTGAAGAGGAAAGTGGATGGAAATTATACAAGAATTTGACTTAGAGATTCACCCGATGAAACTTGTCGGAGGGCAAGGTTTATCAAAAGCAATGGCAGATGTGGACAAAAACATCACTTGTTAGTAGTATAGTGTCTAGTCATTTACTAAGGATCCCTGGTACACAGACTTGATTTTCTTCCTCCTCAATAACAAATGTCCAGAAGGAATGAACACTACTCAGAGGAGAACATTGAGGATGAAGAGTGCTCACTACATGCTTAAAGGGGGATCCATCTATAGAAAGAATTTTTAAAGGATTTACTTATGTTGTTTAGATCAGCAAGAGGCCAAGCATGCCATTTCTGAGTTTCATGGAAGGCATGGAACGGGACATGGATCTACAGAATCTTTGGCTCATCAGATTCTTAGATCAGGCTATTATTGGCCTTATGTATTTCGAGATGAAAACCAACATGTCAAAACCTGTCAAGTATGTCAAAATTCTGCACCCAGGGAAAGAAATCTAGCAATGCCTTTGCAACTAGTGTATGAGGTAAGGTCGTTTTCTCAATGGGCACTTGATTTTGTAAGTGTTATTAATCCCAATTCTTCTATAGGACAAAAGTTCATTTTGAATACAACTGACTACTGCACATGCTGGACTGAGGCCCAACCCTACAAAAACAACACCATAGAGGTGGTCATCAAATTTTTGTCTGAGAACATCACAACCAGGTTTGGAGTTCCATTTGCTCTGGTATGTGATAATGGCCCTACTTTTTATTCTACTGAATTCATTCACTGGGCTTATGAACATAAAATTATTCTGAAGTATTCATCTAATTAATACCCTCAGGGAAATGGAGCGGCTGAGTCCACTAATAAATATCTGTTGGAAGTGATAAGAAAATTGCTAGAAAACAATCCTAGGGACTAGCACACCTAGTTGAGATTTTCCTTATGGGCAGATCGAACCCAAATCAAAGTAGCTCTAGGGAATTCTCCTTTTAAGTTAGTCTATGGCCAAGACCCTGTCTTCTCGATTCATTTGCTTATACCTGTTCTTAAGTTTATGCAAGAGTTTTATACCAAGGATGATAGGATCTAGGTCAGGTTGCTCAATTTACTTAACATGGAAGAGAAAAGAGATGCTTCTTTGAAGCAATTCTCTAAGCATCAAGTTGTCGTCAAATGTTGGTTTGACAAAAGAGCTAAGATAAAAGCCTTTAGGATATCAGATATTTCATTACTATGGGATAAATCCAGAGAAAATAAGGGAGATCACTAGAAGTTTGATAGACTCTAGTTAGGTCTATATCAAGTGGCTAAGATACTAGGCGAGAATTCTTTTCGTTTAAGTACCTTAACAGGACAACCTATTCCATTACCAATTAATGGTCAGTTTCTCAAGCACTATTTTGGTTCATGAAAGGTCTTATGTTTTAAAAGAATGTAATATACTATATCATATGTAATTAAGTTTTTCTTTGTTTTGTTTGTTCTTTTGTTTGTTTTTGTTTATCTTGTTTTGTCTTGTTTCGTTGGGGATCTTCATGTTTGCTCATCTCAAGACAGGGGGTTGTTATTCAAAGTATGCTACAGGTACTAGGAGAGAAATTGGTTTAGGTATTTTCATTAGCATCTTTGAAAGGGATTTCATTTTGAAACTCATGTCTTATGATCATTCTAATGCTGGTTTGAAATGTTATTAGGGGTAGAAGATACAATGTGAATATCTCATAAATTATGATCACAAATCTATCACCAAATTAGATAACATCTGCCTATGTAAATACCTATCTGTTTTAGGGTGGCCTTAACTTTTGATTCAAGTGAAAAAAACCAATTCCAAGACTATCATGAAATCCATTGTAGCTCTCAACCCACATTCCAGATCAATTGTATCTGAGTATTGAGAAAATTTCATAAAAGATTTTCACAAGTGAAGCTTAAGTAAAAAAAAAAGAGAGGAAAAGAAAGAAAAGGGAAACTCAATATCAAATGGGTGAATCAAGTATCTCTATCGGGGCTATGGATGCCTGACTGGCAGCGGAGCAATACCCAGGATTTTATTGCACGACAGTTAAAGGACTCAACCTATGTAACTTGAATCTTAGGTATAGTTGTCCAGGAGCAGAGAAAGTATCCATAAAGAATGATGAACAATATACGCACACACTTAGATTCAGAAATATTCATGAGCACATACATCTGAGATTCCAGCTCAATCTTATCCTATATATATTTGATCTTATTCAAGTTAACATGCTTCATAAGCCAAGTGGTTTTGGGGTGACTAAATTTTTTTTGGGTGTCTTAAAAATGGGTAAACCATTTTCCCTACCGAGTCACCATTTGTTATGCCTTGCATAACCACCCCATCTTTTGCCTAGATCAAAATGGGTCCCCCTTTTTTGTTTTTGTCCTTAGTTTATTTTCAAACAAGGTGTGGAGTAATTATTTTCAAAACACTTTCTTTTCTTTTGTTTTATTGCTCTACCGGATCCGGAACTAAATCGAGTTTTGGAACTCTCTTCAAAGACTTCATCCCGATCCTGGTCCCGACTATTCCTTTTAGTCTTTTTAGTTTTATCTTTATTGGAGCTGAAGCCGGAGTAGAAGTTAAGCCTGAACTTAGTTCAAGTTTCAAAATTTGATTCTCTTTATACCTCCACCTTTGCCTTTTGTTTTGTTTGTTGGGCTTAGGTTTTTATGTTGGACTTTCTCATTTTTAGTCATCGTGTTTTGTTTTGACCTTTTGTTTTGTTGTCTTCGTTAATATCAAAACCAGAGTCAGAATGGGAACCAAATATGAAACTTGGAAAAAGTTTCTAAATCAATCTCAACTCCAATTCCACTCCCACCATTTTGGTTGTTGACTTTACTGAAGTCGCACAACAGTAATGTGCCAGTTCCCTCTATAGTTTTGACTCCCCTCTGCCACATTTATGGCATTAATTATAGGAGCTCTGCACGTATGAAATTACAATTTTTTACCTTAATTAGGGATTAACTAGTAGTTATCATCATTGTTTAAAAGATCACGAGTGAACTAGAGTTGCATTGGAGCATTTGTGTGTGTGAGTCGATCGAAAGGGCGACAATTATGCATAGAATTGCTTCAGGGGACTAACTTATTTATTTAAGTTTGAGGTAGGGTTTCTTATTCTTTTCTTTCATTGTTTTTTGAATCGTTTCATTCGGGTTGTTTGTGTGAATTCGTGATTGATCGATCTTCTTATGATTTCCTATGGTTTGTGTTGTTCATATGATTTTTTATTCTTTTGTTTGTTTTTTTTCATTTTGCTTCTCTAGTATGTTATTTTTATTTATTTATTTAGTTTTCCTCACAGTCGTTTTCACATTTAAATGTGACTGTACTGTGATGCCCTGGGTTTTAAATAACATAGATTAGTTATTGTTGTTTTGTTTGTAAGGTTTGGTAGATTATGATTTTACTTAGGATTTTTGTTACATGCATCATCTGTTTATATTGAATTAGGTTAAAATTCATGTCCTAGGTTGTTAGAGGTCGAGGTTTTGTGAGTTAGGGTTTTGGTGCATTTTCCATTTTTTAAATATGATTCCCTAATTGGTATGGTTGTCTTTCGGTCATATGGGTAGTTCTTTTAAAGATTATTTTTAAGCCCTTTTCATTTTCATATGACCTAGTTCTTAGATATTAGTGTTTATTATCCTATTGACAACATTTATGATGTCATGGTTATTTTAAGCGGAAGCGGGATCGAAATCGATTTAGACTTTGAACCATGTTTTGTAGAAAGTATCGATTTCATTTCCATCACATCTCTGGCTCTACTTACAATAAAAGCAGGCTTTCAAAATACTGGTAACCCAGGCGGAAGCAGAAGCGGAACTGAATATAAAATTAGAAAATCTTCATGGAACCAAATTGGTTTTCATTCCGACTTCGATTCCGGTTACCATTCTAACTCCGACTCCGGTCCCACCTTGTTATTACTATAATCTCAATAATTGTTTTGACTCTGATCCCGACAGTGTTTTAAAAGAGACTATTTAGAATGTTTTCTGCTTGGTTCCACCTCTGGTATATATAAGAAGGGTAAGAACTTAAAGCATATTTTGTTATATTTGTTCAAGGATCTAATTTAAGGTTTTGTTGCAGGAAGTTAAAGAATTTTAGGAATATTAGGAGAAGCTTCTCAGAGGATTCAGCTTGGAGAAACTTCAAAGGCATCAACTAAGACCAAGAAGATCAAACCGGAGCAACTACCTTATACCTTGAGGTATAACCATAGGGTTCCTACTATCACTATTAGCAAGGTGGAATCCGATTGGGCTGATATAACTAACACCAATCTAGGCCCATTCAATTACAACGAGTTGTACTTAGAAACATTTATTGAGGATGTAACAGGGAGAACTGAAAGAATAGTTGAGTCTAGTTTGGCTCACATCACTGTGTTTCCTCTATCCATCCAATGCCCAGAATTGATAATGGCAGTATCTAGAGCTTATAATCCCACCACTAGACAATGTGTAGATTCATAGGACAATGTGATTATAGACCTAACTCCTCAAATGTTTCAACTTATGTTCAGTGTCCTTGATCCGAAGAACCTGGCACAACTGAATGAGGCAAAGGCTTTGGAGATGTATGGCGAATACAAAGAGACCAATAGGGCTCACCTAAACAAGAAGTGGTTAAGAACGAAGAAGAAGTCCTTGGGAAAGCTCTCAGATAAGCTAAAGAGGGAAATTTTTTACAAAGAGGTATCAAATCTTATAATGATGTTTTCTAGAGTTTTTGGAAAGAGGGATGCATTTCATTTCAAGGAATAGGTGTTTCCATTTATTCAGACAATATTTTATGGAAAGCAACAGTTTAATTGGCCTATGATTGTCTCAGATACCATACATGATCAGCTAACCAGAATAATGGAAAATAAGAGCTTCTTTATGACCTCTTATGTTATCTATGCAGTAGCTAGAGGAGGCATCTTTCTAGGGTTAAACAGAGTGGGAATATCGGGGCAAGTTGATGGGAAAAGAAGAGTATGGGATCATTATAACCTGCTAGCCCTACAAATTTTTGAAACAAATTTAAGAAGAGTTAATGATGCATTTTTATTAGTTATTAACCAGCTTAATGGAGATTCAGGGTACAGATTAAGCCAAGAGGCCATGGAATTTATTACAGAATGGGGGTGTTGGTATATCTAGTACCCCAAGTTTACTTATTTCAAGTTGGTTGGGTTTGAGGGTCATCCTCACTTGCTCCCCAAGTGCTGCAACAATAGGATGGTTTTGATGGAGTTTGTTTATCAGGCTTTGGGGGTCAATGCCAGGTTTAGGATGAAGCATAAACCAAGTTGTCACAAGTTCCCCATGCAATTGAGTGAGTACAGTTGCCCACACCTTGAGGGAGCTAAAGTGGTTTGTAGTGAGTTGATACATTTGAATTTGGGCTTATATACTGCCCAAAATCACTTCGATCCAAAGAAAAAGATGAATTCTTTGCTGGCTTCAATATTTGACAAACATTTCAACCTACTGGAGGACTTTTGGAGTGATCTTCAGGATGAATATGACCTCAGGGAGAGGAATTATGAGAGGTTACCAATCTCACTTATGGTAGAATTTGGGGTCAAAGATGATATTCCTGATACATTAGTAGATGATGGGGTAGTATTGGATCCTTCATATGAAGCATTGAACATAGGTACCAAGAATTTGGACCCAGTAGATTGGGATGCTGAGGAGACAATTGACATCAAGAAAATAGGGAGACCAGTCTTGAATAGGAGTATCGACTAGGTTGTTCTCAGAGCTAAAAATCTTGGGGGTCCAGCTCCTAAGAAAGGGAAAGGATATAAGAGAGTCAAAAGGAAAATTCCTCCCAAGGAATCCTTGGAATTCTTCCCTTTTGATATTGAAGAATTTGAGCTTGAAGCCCCGACTCAAGATTTGTTTGGAATACATGAGGAGGATGCCTCAATAGGACATGTGGCTTCAACACCAGTAATGGTTGAATCATCTACTCAAGTCCTTCCTACAGAGCAAGAAGGAGGAGAAATGCCTAAGGGGACTCTCCATGATATAGCTGAAACCTTAAAGGGAAAGGAGGTAGAAATGGAGGTCCATGATATTGAAACAAATTCTGATGAGACCTTGTCAGAAAAAGATGCACAAGAGGAGATACCTCCGAAGAAAACTGAACATGTATTAATAGAGGAAGACCAGTGGGCATTGTTTGAAGAAGTAAAGAGGGCTTCAAATGCAAAGGAATATACAGATGCTATAGAAAAACAAAAGGAAATAGATGCTAAGGCACAAGCTGATGCATTTCTTCAACAACAACAATTGTAGGCTAAGCAAAGAGCCAATGAGGTAATAAAGCAACAAAAGAAAAAGGAGCATAACCTCAGGACAAAGGAAGAAAATTATAAGCTAGAGATGGTGTAGAAGATCCATGATCTAGAGGAGGAAAAGGATAAGCAGCGAAGGGAGAGAGAAGTCCTTGAGGCTAAATTTAAAATAATTGAAGAAGCCTATAAGAAGAAGGAGGAAGCAAAACGCACACAAAAAGAGAAAGATGTCTTGGGGTTGGCCAAGCAGCTACAAAAGGAAAAGGAATCCTCAGACAGACTTAAAGCGTTGGAAGAAGAGAGAAACAAGTTACTTGAGGAGAAAAGGTTGGAAGAGGAAAAATTGAAGAAGGAACAAGAAGACAAGAAGATGCAAGAACAAAAGCACAGGGAATAAGTTGAAAGTCTTGCACTAGAAAATGTAGAGAAAGAACAACAAGATGTATAGGAGGTTGATCTTCAACCTAAGGTTAATATGCTACAGCCTTCATCCTCTACAACTATTGCTTATACTTCTACTGTAATGGCCACTACTCCAAGTGCTCCCATTGGTTAAAACTTGATCTTCAAAAGAGGCCAGTAACACCCTCACAGCCTCTTAATTGGTATGACATGATGAAAGAGATTGAAAAAGAAAGACCCAAGAAGAAGGCTAAAATTTTGCATTCCACTAGACTTACTGAAGGAGGAGAAATTTTTGTTGAATGTGCAATACTAGTGGTGGATAAGGATGTGGGAGATATGCAACTAACTGATTACTAGTTGGGAACGGGCAATTCGGGAAGACCCACAAGAAATCAGCAAATGAACTTAATTGATGTGGTAGCATCATCCATCAAATCAAGGATGATAAAGGATAAATAGAGAAAGGATGAGCTTAAGGCTCAAATTGGATCAATTACACACCTTCTTTAAGAATGTTTTTGCTTCGAGGTCACAACAAATTACCACCGAAGATACACCAGTTTTGCTTAGCAAGAGAGAGGTGGATGATTTGGTGCAAATAAGGAGTAAGGCTAGGATGATGGATAGATGGACCGACAAGCTTAATCAGGAAGTAGATGAGGTGCTAGGAAGTAGTAATGAGGTTCATGAGAAAGCTTTGAAGCTAATAGAAGAAATGAGTCAGCATGCTAAAGCATTGGGAGAACAAGAGAAGGAGTATAGAGGGTATATCCTGAAGCTAAAAGAGATCAATAAATTTCCAAAATCCACTCTTCTAGAGCAGTCAATCCTTGAAGAGGACAACACAAATTTCTTGGAAAAGGCCTCCAACATTATCCGGTTTAGATCTGACTTTTTATAAAAACATAAGAATGAAGTTCAGGATTCTAGCAAGGATCTAAATGAACAACTTGATGAACTAGAAGTTTTTATTGCTATTCTAGTGAATGTTGATATACCAATGAAGGAAGGCCTACCATTAAGTCAATTAAAAGAGAAATGGGATGGTAGAATTAAAGAGGTCGTACAAAAGGGAGATGGTGGAGAAGATCTGTTGTTGGATCGATTGATGGATATTATAGAAGAGGTAAGGGCTGTTAGAAGGGAGTTGACAAAGTTAAGAGACATGAGAGAGTTTGTTGTTGCTGAATTGAAGAGGATCAAGTTTGAAGACAACTGGATTTATGGACCAGATTTGGATATGCTTCAACAAGTATTCTGTAGTTATGATGAGTACAAGAAGATGGAACAAAAAAAGGATAGGGAAGAAGTTGAAAGACTTGCACAAGAAAATATAGAGCAAGAACAACAAGATGTACAGGAGGTTGATCTTCAACCTAAGGTTAATATTCTATAGCGTTTATCCTCTACAACTATTGCTTCTTCTTCTACTGTAATGGCCACTACTTTGAGTGCTCCCACTTGGTTAAAACTTGATCTTCAAAAGAGGCCAGTAACACCCTCACAACCTTTTAATTAGGATGACATGATGAAAGAGATTGAAAAAGAAAGACCCAAGAAGAAGGCTAAAATTATGCATTCCACTAGACTCACTGAAGGAGGAGAAATTGTTGCTGAATGTGAAATACCAGTGGTGGATAAGGATGTGGGAGATATGCAACTAACTAATTACCAGTTGGGCACGGTCAATTTGGGAAGACCCACAAGAAATCAGCAAATGAACTTAATTGATGTGGTAGCATCATCAACCAAATCAAGGATGATAAAGGATAAATAGAGAAAGGATGAGCTTAAGGCTCAATTAGATCAATTACACACCTTCTTGAAGAATGTTTCTGCTCCGATGTCACATCAAATTACCACCATAGAGACACCAATTTTTCTTAGCAAGAGAGAGGTGGATGATTTGGTGCAAATAAGGAGTAAGGCTGGGATGATGGGTAGATGGACCGACAAGCTTAATCAGGAAGTAGGTGAGGTGCTAGGAAGTAGTTATGAGGTTCATGAGAAATCTTTGAAGCTAATAGAAGAAATGAGTCAGCACGCTAAAGCATTGGGAGAACAAGAGGAGGAGTGTAGAGGATATATCTAGAAGCTAAAAGAGATCAATAAATTGCCGAAATCCACTCTTCTGGAGTAGTCAATCCTTAAAGAGGACAAGACAAATTTCTTGGAAAAGGCCTCCAACATAATCCGGTTTAGATCTGAATTTTTCTACAAACATAAGAATGAAGTTCAGGATTCTAGCAAGGATCTAAATGAACAACATGATGAACTAGAAGTTGTTATTGCTATTCTAGTGAATGTTGATATACCGGTGAAGGAAGGCCTGCCTTTAAGTCAATTAAAAGAGAATTGGGATGGTAGAATTAAAGAGGTCATACAAAAGGGAGATGATGGAGAAGATCTATTTTTGGATCAATTGATGGATATTAGAGAAGAGGTAAGGGATGATAAAAGGGAGTTGAAAAAGTTAAGAGACATGAGAGAGTTTGTTGTCGCTGAATTAAAGAGGATCAAGTTCGAAGACAGTTGGATTGATGGACCATATTTGGATATTCTTCAACAAGTCTTCTCTAGTTATGATTCAAGTACACTTTAGAGAAAACTCCGCATGTATGACTGAAAGTCTTATGGGCGCATGGCTTTCTTTTCTCCTCTCTCTCTTTTCTCTCAAGTTTACTAGATGATCAATATGGGAACTAGAGATCAATTGATCTGAGTTTCCAAGAAAATTTAAGTTCCTAGAAAGGTGGATCTCGACTTTAGATAGAGAGGACTTCATATTTTGTACATCTATATATACCTGTAGGTTACCATATTGTAAAGGTTGGCTAATGAGAATAGAATTGTCCACCTAATAGTAGGAGATAGGAATTTTATAGCTTTTAAAAGACACTTTTTTATTATTAGTTACAGTTGAATACAAATACATGTTTTTACGCAATATGGTGTTATAATTGAGTTTATTGGATAAGGTTAATGAATCATAGACTATCTATATGCCAGTGATTGTGTTGAAACATAAGTGTTTCTTATGTGATGAAAATCATTAGAAGGAACTAGATTTAAAGATTATTTCATTAAATTATCTATGGATTGAATTATTGAAATTTTATTGATCTATGATTTTAGCAACGAATGAGAGTTTGTTCTTTTGGAATCTTTAAAGTATTTATGATGTGTGATTGTGATAGTTAAATTAAGCACCATAGATGAATGCAATAGTATGGATTGATCTGTAAATTGCATCATGTTATGGTTTTCTTGATCTATTGGAGGAACGTTCGTTGTTGAAAATATATGTCCGGATATTAGATAATTTTTATTAATGTTTCACTGATGTATGTCTTGATCTATCTTTTTCTTTTATTTAAAACCCCCTTTTCATTAAATACAGATTGATGAATCCATCATTGCTTGCATTCCTTATTACCAACAAAGGCCCCTTGAATATTACAGTTGCATGGACCAATTGAGTGACACCAGACAGTTGAGAACCAACTACCAGGACCTTGGGAGTTAGGCTACTATATGTTGTCTTTCTTTTTCAGGAGAAATAGAGTAGAGATATTTTGTTTAACGTTGTTTGTGTCATTTTCACCATTAATAGGTAGTTTTCCATTAAAAACTCCTAAAATTATGGGTGATCCCACAAAGCTGGTTTACAATTTCTGAGAGGAACTAATTTTTGTTGAAATCACATATTTTTAGAAAATATAATGATTTAAGCCTTTAAAAGTTCCATTTTAAGGATTCCAATTGAAGAGGGTTTGATCAAACCACCTTAGATCAAACCCCCTTGGATAGAACCTCACTAGTTTTAAACCATACCTATAAATGAGTCTCCTTTACACCTATCAAAATGCTGATAAAAAATCACTTTTGATTTACCTTTTGGGGGATCAAATGAATTCATTTAAAATTTATTTCTAATGATTATGGTAGTCCTCGAAATGAGCTATCCCACAAATATAATTTTAATATGTTTTGGTTTTATTATGTGTTTTTTTAGTTTTATTAAACATAGGTTTTTCACCGAAAATCAAGCTCTTTGTTTTGCACATGTGGAAAAATAGCAAATTATCAGAATAATTTTTTAAAAAATATGTTTGTGCTGAGTATTGATTTCCTTGATCCATTTGAAAAAAATAAATTGAATTTCGATACATACAAAAAAAGTTATGTTGTATACAGTCTTCCTATGTCTGAATTGCAATTGGTTTTACTTCGAAACTCTATTAAGAAAAAAATATTTAATAAAAAACTATGAGACCAAATGAAAGTGCTAGATATCGTAGTTACAAATCTAAATTCAAAAAATTTAGAATTTTATCCTTCATACAAAAAATGTTATGTTGTATATGGTGAGCGTCACTTTTTAAAAATGTTGTTTTATGAAAAAAATAGTTTTTGTGGGAGATGGAAAAAGAAGTGCAATATTATTCCAAAAAATTTGAAAAAAATATTTTAAGAATCTACAGAGAAAATTTGATGAGACTTTAGTTTGCACCATCTTCAAATTCCTCACGGTTTAGCCGCTATAGGTTCCTGAATGTGAAGATTTAGTTAAAAATAATAATTTCAGTGTCTAGTTTGACAAAAAATTGTAAACCACTATTGTGGGATCACCTGTATGTGAATATGATGAAGATCACACTTGATATTTTTATGGGTTTTCATATTTTTGTAAAACATAGATTTGAATAGGAAATAAGAGAATCCTAAAATTAGGCTTAAATATTCAAGTGAAATCAAAGCCTAAGGTTTTGTAACTCCCAAGGAAAAAGAAACTAAATGCATAAATTTTATATAACACAAACATGTTATAACACACTTCAATATGCTTCATTTGCATAAACACAATAGTAAATACTTATAAAATGTAAACGATGATGAGTTTTTTCCCATAGACTATCTTTTACTCTATTCACTACACATTTTAACATATGTGAATGATATATTTATTTTTTTTGAGAAATTTTGTATGATTGATTGGTAATTGAGCACATATTTATGTTTCTAATATTCTTAAGATATTGGAGGAATATTCCTTTTTGTGATTTTTATTTGCATTAATACAGTGAATCAATTTTAATTCTTTTGAGACATTATTTTTCATTGTTTAGAAATTGAATGGTTTATTTATATTTCTTATGTTCACAACATGCTTAAACATTCTTATTATGTGAATTATTTCATGCATTGGTATAGACATGAGAAATATGGGGTAAACACCATAAACAAGATAAATACTTGAGAAGATTAAAGGGATAGAGTGAAAAAGAGAATAAATAAGACAACTTCATCAAAATAAAAAAAATAAACTCTAAAAGAAATCTTTAAGATGTGATATCAGGATCATTACTGCTTACTACATAAGAAATGCTAGAAATTGTATATCTAGTCATGAACATATGTTTTTTGTAACCTATTTTATTATATTAATATATTATGTCGGTCACAAGCCTTTTATTTAAAAAAAAAAAAATTAAACTCTAAAGGTGAAATTTTTGAAAGCAATCTCCTATCATCTACCAAAGCCAAAAAAGAGTAACAAAAAGAAAAGAAAATGGAATGAATGCAAAAAATCTATGCAAATAGAAAATAAATGTCTAAACACTAAGGTATATAATATTTGTCAAATGAATTTGATATTGAAATAACTCTAAACTTCTAATTGAATCAAAAAATAAGGACACAAGCAATGGATGCAATTCAAATTCAAACTTAGATGTTGCACCAAATAATCAACCTATTGAAAACACACAAAAAAACAACAAATTATAAAGATGAACAACATATATAGGAAGGAGCTAAATATAATTAATGAACAAAATTTATCATTGATAAAATCACTTAGAAATTTAGATAAAAACCTAATTTTTGGTTTGAAATAGATGATTTAAAAAAAATCAGTAATAATAAGACTCTTGAACATACTTATAGAAGAAATGCTAATAATATATAGAAAATATAGATTTTTTAAATCAAATGAAATAGGAAAGATATTATTTGTTGAAATGATAAGAAACCTTAATTTTAGTTTTGTTATGAAAACTCTTATTTTCTAAACATCTTATAACAACAACAAAAATCTCATTATAACAATACTTATTAATTTATATGAGATGGAAGATAATAAATCCATATTAATGAAACAAAATATTAAATATGAATTTCATTAGATAAAATAGATATTCAATTTTCTATAATTCATATATAATAAATAAATATCTATAATACCATTCATAAATTAATATTACAGATATTCAAAAAGAATCGACACCCCTAAAATCTAAATGAAATACCAATAAACATAAACAATAAACATAAACCACTTTTAAAAAATAGATAGATAAACTACTTTTTAGAAATGGATAGCTATTATGACTAGACAATTGAAACTAAGAGAACATCCATAATCCGTTATGAATCAAGACCATTGAGTAATGAATATCCATTCGTAATCTTACTTCTTCCCTCCATGATCGTATGTTTGACATAGCTTTTCTTCTCATTAAAACACAACCGACAAACCTACCATTCTCACATTCTAAGACTCAATCCGCTCCTTTGAATTTCTTTCGTTGATTGTTTGTGATGAAAGGAACGGTAAATATGAGTATATTGTCATGGGTTATGACAATTGCAGGTGGAAGACACAGATTTTGATTCTCCTTACTAATGTCACAAATTCCTGAAAAGGCAGTGGGTGGATAAGGTAAGACAGAGAGAGGTCGCAGGATGGTCATGGATTCTTTGTATATGGTTGTTAGGTATGTCGGTGGAGAAAAAAATCTGTCTGATTAGAACATGAGATCAACTATTCGTCAACAGAAAATTTCATACGATTTCATTTGAATTTGAGATTAAGACAGAATAAATGGATAAGGTTATTATTGGATGGAGAATGTATCTATGTAATTGGAATTGGAGATCCGTTTTTGGTCAACATCAAGTGTTTAATCAAAAATAATAATTTTTTTGGTTAAACATAATTGATGAGGAAGATAGTATATTTTTTATTATATTATCTATCAAAATTTAAAAATTTAAAAACATAATATAAAAAATAAAAATAAAATTGTATTAAATTTTTTGACTAAATAAACAATCTTTAGTTCTCATAAAATCAATTGAACAAAATTCTTAATGTTTTAAGATTGCATTTCATACGAACTCTAAATTCCATTTAAATTTGGGAGAAAAAGTTTGATCTCCCCAAACACTATATAAATGATAGGACACTATGTCCTCCACCATATATCACACCACCATTTTTTTTTAAAGAAGCAAAAGAATTACATTTTTAATCATTCATTTTTGGGTAAAAATATCCACAAACTTCTTTATGCACTAAATTTTGGTGAGTTCCAAGACTAAGATGGCATTTTCTTATCATCTTCAACAATATTAATATACAAATTAGTGTCCCCATCTCATTTGTTTGCTAAAAATAACATCTAACATATAATTATATATTTTTATTAATGGAATAATATTTTCATATAATTGAGTGTTATTTTATTTAGTTTTGCTTTGATATTAAAGGAAAGGAAAGGAAAGGTCCTTTTATAGTCCACGATACCAGGCAGTCTGTTTTTGGGTCTACAAATGGCTTATAGTAAATGGGACTCCTCGTACTCCCAATATGAGGGAGGCACCTAACTCGTGCTCCACAATACGAGGTGTACATACCTTACCCCCTACAAGATTTGAACTTGTGACCTCTTTTTCAAGAGTACAAGTTCTCCACCATTAGGCCAACTCAGGTGTATGTACAAATAAATGGAGCGGTGTCAAATTCCCTTACACATTTTGAAGAGATAATTTTTTTGCCAGTATTTAATGAAGCTTGTTAGCTAACCGTGAAGGGGAGTCGTCATTTGATGGGTATAAATAATCCTTTATGCACAACTAGAAAAAAGTACGAGGAGTTGGTAACTATTAATCTACCCAAGACACTGTGGGATTTTGAGCTTGAAGAGTCTGCCAACATTTAAGCCGTTCATTTTTGGTGCTCAAGGATGGACACAAAAGAAAGTTAGGATTTTGTAGGAGTTTTGAGGAGTCGACGGTGTGAGGATTAAAGGAGAGAGAGTTGTGGTAAGAAAGAAAAAAGGTTCTATGCAAGGGAGACGATTTCATAATTGTTCATATGTATCAATCTTTTAGTTAAATCAATATATAAAATTAAAAATTTAGTAAAATATTTTATATGTACTAATTATTGTTTATTTTTGTATGTGTAGTTTACCATGTCATTGCAATTGCAATATAGAGGAGAGAGTCTAATAGCCACCCACCTTAAATTTTTGCCTCCTAACTCTTAAATGGTACATCAGATTTCCATGATTATTTTGGGGTTTCTTCATATGTGACTTGGGCCTTAAAGCTATTATTTTAGCTTTTGGGAAGTTACAATGATTGCATGATGAATCATTAAAGAGTAATTTTTTTCAACACACACACACACACACACACACACATATATATATGTGCACAATTAGGAATATTAATTAGAGGAGTTGTGCAATTTTATTAGTGTCCATAGTGCATGATGATTGAGTTGTCTATGTGTGGGTATTAGCCGACACCTTCAAATGACCAATTTTGGACCTTTGTGCACATAATGACTTGTGTGATTGTTGTAAATACATAGAAGTTCAAAAAATAACTTTAAGTTTTTAAGTCACATACATAGGAACTCATTTTTTTTGTGAAAATTCAATGTACCATTTAGAAGCTTAGGGTGCACAACGTTAGACTTGAGAGTTATTGGGCCCTCTCCCCTAGAGATTGTTAGTTCATAATGTTTTAGAGGATATTATGTTTTAGGTCCAAAACATACATGAGAAGGAGTGAGTCTGAATGCAATGTAGTGTGATGTTGTTTGGGAGAACTTGTATATTTTGTATGCCACAAAGATAAGTAGTGAATAGTTGAAAGATCATTTCTAGGGGTGTAGATGAAAAGAGAGATGTGAGTGAATGAGTCTAAGTGGGTAAGTGAACCAATCTGTGACACAATTTAGGTGCCAAATCGAAAAAACAATCAAAAAACCTTTGAAATAAGCGCTTTCGTGCATGCCAAATTTGGCACACGCCAAATGACTAAAAAGCCATTTGGCGCACGCCAAATGTCTTTTTAGACATAAAAATCCAAAATCGAGTTTGGAACCCTCATTTTTTCTTCAACCCATGGCTTGAGGAAGAGGATTTCAGGTCTGCAACTCACGCTCGCCAAATCTCTTCCATTGTTTGCATCCTTAGCTTGCCATTTTCCATGAGGATGTTTCCAACACGTCGGAGAGGTCAAAGATTGCAAAGATGTGTGTATTTTTATTCTATTTATTTCGAATTTGATTTGGAATGCAAATTTAAATAGATTTTTATAATAAAACTTTGTTCTAATTCTCAAGGAATGAATCTCCACCTCAAAACATTGAGAATTCACAATCACCCCCTCATGAAGAGCCTCCTATACAAGAACAACCAGAAACCCCTCCATCAATTCATAGGAATTCTCAAGGAACAAAAGAAAATATTCAAAATCAAATTGAAAACAATAAAAGAGACATTGAACAATTAATTGCAAGATTAACTGAGCATGCTAAAACCCACCCTTATAGGAGAGGGATTGTTGAATCATTGAAGTCAATTTTAACTCATGTAGGAGAAATGAGTGAGCAAATGAATTTTTGGTCAACTAAGAGACATGAGATGAGACAATTTTATGCTAATAGTTTGTCATATGCAGATGTCAAAAAACTAAAAATTAGCAAAGCTAAGCTGTGTGCCCTATTTAAAGACCCAAAAACCAATGAAACTTTGTCCCATGCATGTAGGAGGTTCCCCATCCATTGGTGCCACCATGATTTAATTAGAAACAAATTTTGGGAGCGGTGGTTTATGGTATTTGACCAACCTCTATGCAATAACCATGAGGTGCCGCAATAATTTTTGAGGAAACTCTATTGCAAGTTTGTCCTCAATAAAATGCCAAACTATTTTGACATCTTAGACTTTCAGGGTAGAGGTGAGGGCTCCACACACGATAGACCTGCTACACGACGTAATCCACAGTTGGCACCGAGAGCCTTGGGAAAACCTATGGTGGAGCATGTCGTTGTTCCTTCCATTGTTAAGGATAGTGTAGAGGTGGACACAATGAAGTCAATTGGCTCACTCACCCAGACCATTTTATAGTGTGTGGGTCCTCTAGTAGAGCCTGGTGTGGAGGAGATGTGTAGGCCCCGAGCTCCACCCCACCATTGTGGCGCTTGTGGTGTTGTTTGCACGTACGATTATTAGGGTGCTCGTGATGCAGCTACATAGCCTACATCAGTTGCGGAGGCAATGGATTTCACAGATGATATTCTGAATGATACATTCGGCATTGACACTTAGGTAAAATTTAGCAAGTTTTTTTAATGTTGTTTATTAAAATATATTTTGAAATTTAAGAATAACTAAATAAGTAGAATTTTGATATGATGAAATTTCAAGGTTGCACTGTTCATGAGGGATGCTCTATTCCTATAGACCCTTATGCATTCTCGATGATGAGTCCACAAGTATGCAACTAGTATTAAATATATTATTATTGCATTTGAATAGTTGAATGTTTGTCTCATAAAATGTTTCGGATTTCAAACAGTTTCCTGGTGCACCTTCTTCCTCCACACCTCACGATTCATATCCTCAAACAACATACACTCAGGTAGACTTTATTCATTAATAGTGTTGTAGATCTATGTTAGCTAGTTTTTGTAATTTTGCGTATATACAAATCTAAAAAATTGATGAGAAACACAAACATTGCATTCAAGTATTCCTTGATCATGTCACATTATGTTCTCCTATATCAACATGATACCTAAGATATCGTTTCATTTTCAGTTGTTGACAAGAGATAGTGCTGGTGATGTTGGTGGCACGATGGACCATGGAGTTGCTGTAGCAATAGCCAGTTATGATCCATTGAGAGAGGTATGGAATAGATTAGTCGATTTGACATTATATTTGCTCTTTTATGGTCTATTATAGAAAATTTTCATGATAATTTTATGTAGCTTAATTTATATCTTCATGGTTGCTACAGGTGGTTGTCACTTCAGATCGTGGATGTGGTGATGCTTTAAATGTGCATGATGACTATATGTATGCGGTAAGTGATTATATTTTGTTATATGTCATTCCATAATTCAATTTCTATGTTTTAACATCTTTAATTTTAATTTTATCGGTTGAAGGTCCAGAGTGAAGAGAGGAGGAGTAGCGAGCGTGTTCGAAAGACAAGACAAGCAACAATCACTCCATCCAGCCAAATTTTGAAGGCAGCAAGAGATCTATTTCCTTCCCCTAGAGGGAAATGACTATGTATTAGTGTTGTTTGTTGTATGCCTATGTGGCATTTTGGAACATATGTTTTGTACTATTGATATATATACGTGATATTTTATGTCCAAATGGCTCCTTTGTACTAAGCCTATATGGTTTTTTTGGATATATTTATATACTTTTATCAATATATACTATTGTATAGCCTTTCGGATTTTTGATTAAAGAAACTCTTATTTTGCTACTGCCATTCTTGAATGATGTTATCATGTGTATCGTGTAAGTTGTATGCTTGAATGTTGTAGGCATGGATTTTTTTTACATCTAATGCTTAATTAATTACTGTTGAATACTCAATAAGCCCCATCTAAAGCGTATTGTATAAATAAGCTCCATTTGTGGTGGTTTGTATCCTTTGGAATGCTTCAATTACTTGTGCCTCACCGATGCAGAGGCAAGGAGGCTAAAACCCAATCAGTTTGACAACTTGCCTTCAAGGGGCTCCTAACAAGATTAATACAACCTATTTTGAGCAATCTACACAACCTCAAAGCCCCATCAAACCAAACTCTCCATTCAACACCTTACCCAACAATCCACCCTTGTAGCACTCTAATGCAGAGCCAAGGTGGAGAAGACTCACAACAATGGAAATGTCAATTCTCAATCAAGAACTCTTCTTCATAATGATTCAGCCTAATAGGCATCAACCCACCCTGAAGGGTCTCAACTCCTCAACCTTGCAAATGAACAACAAGATTCCACCAAGACCATACAAAGACCATCAACATTCATACAATTACAATTGAATCAATTGAGAGCAATCCCTAAGTCATATTCATCAAGGTTTCCAAAACTCACATTTGTGACTGGTTATTCTTGTGATACTCAAAACTCAGTTTTAGCCAGATTTCTCCCAACCTTTCCAAAACACTAGACAATTACAAGATGGATTGAGATACCCTTTTCAGGGCTACACAACATACCAAAGAATTAGTGGTCACTCTTTTAGACCGACATAGACTTTCAACACACCTACTTCAATTTTGGCTTCACAATTAGCCCTTTTTCCAAAGGGACCACCCTTCCAAATTTAGGTATCTACCCAAATGCCTTGGATAGTCTTAGGTCATGGTGCCAAACCTCAAATTTTGTCATTAGTTTGTGTCTACAAAGCCTCTAACTCACTGTCCCAAGAAACCCTCCTAAACCTTCACAAAATCAAGGGTTTTAAAGAAACATACAACTCCAGAACTCTCTCAACACTTCCAAAGCCCCAAAAGCCTCAAAATAATTTTTCAAAAACTCATCAGACCCTCACATAACCCTTACATGCATTAATTCTTAAAAATCTCTCTTTGGTTCCTCACTTCCATGTTGGAAAACCCCTGTTCAGTCTTAGAACAGTCACAAAAACGCCACATAATTATGACTCCTTATTCCAAAATGAGTTGAAACACTTATTATAACATGTTTTCAATCAATCCACTGAGATACAATAGCAAACAGTGGGTGGATTGATTGTTACATCACAAATTTCCCCTCAAACCCTTGATTCAACAACACTGGGACAGTCACTGTTTGTGTTGGTTCTCTCTACAAACAAAGAGTTAAGACACCAAATAAAAAATAAATGAATTAGAAAACATATAGAAACATCCTCTGAAATTATTAGACCATGAAGAACCTTTATGTGCCCGTAAAACACTCAAAAAGATCAAGAAAACAATATTTTTCCAGAAAATTGCTCAAAACTGTGGTGTTTATTATGTAAAATTGTTACAAAACTTCTTCCACTCTCTCATTCAAGCCTTGGTAAGGATTTTTAAAGAATTTTCCAGCAACCATCTTCTCCCCAATTCCCATAACCAACCTTGGGATTAGTTGGTCCCTTAATTACATTTGTTTGTGTTAAAGTTGCTTCATCAGCATTTTACAACTTATATGATTTCTAATTGACTTCTAAGACACAAAACACCCTTTATTTGCATTATGCTTGATCTCTCAAAGCTTATTATACAAAATAAACCTAAAGACACTAGAATTTCCCTATTGATGTATTCAAATAAAAAAAAAATTGATGATGTGGTGTAGGTGCTCCTGCACCAAACTCAAAACCCGGTCCAAGCCTAATTTCTCCCAACCTTTCCAAAACACCTGACCATTTAAAGGTGGATTAATATACCATTTTTAGGGTTACACAACATATTCCAAAACCAATAGTAACTCTTTTGGACCAACATGAACTTTCAATACACCTCCCTCGCTCTAAGCTTCACAATTAGGCCTAATTTCCAAAGTAATCCCCTCACAAACTCACCTCCAAACCAAGGAAACTTGAAAAAGTATTAGGGATGCTCACCAAACTCAGGATTCTCCCATTTTAAGAACCCCAAGAACTTGTTCTATTCCTCTACTCACAAACTGTCCTAAACCTTCACAAAAACAAGGGTTTTAAAGAAACTCATAACTCCAGACCTTCCCCAATCCTTCCAAAGGTCCAAACACCCCACAATACCTCTACCCTAACTTACAAGACACTCACAATCCCATTCCTTTCAGTATTTATTAGATTCACTACTTGAGTTCCTTACTTTCATGATGGAAACACCCCTGAACAGCATTAGAACTTCACACCCCACTGAGTTTATTCATTCTCTCGGCCTCCAAAGTATTTACACACCAAAATAATCATGGTATAGGCCAATCCACCAAGCAATAGGTTCAGAACAATAGGTAGATTGGCTAATGTGTCATGGTGTTTCCCTCAAAACCCCTAACACAAAAAATAGAGCAGTAACCAAGTTTTTTGATCCCACACACACCAACGGTGGATTTAAACCTTCATAACAGATGCAAAGAGAGTAAACACATATGCAATCAAGTATCCAAAGCCTCAAGTCATGATAGACTTGTATGGGCTTGTGCAAGGCAAAGAAAACCAGTGATCAATGCTTTCAAAAGTATATTTTCTTATTAGAAACTCAACAAAATCAGCCCTCAACTCGGGGTATTACAGCAATATATCTTGATACCACCTTCCAACTACCCCTTGAGTCAATCAACCACCATAACCACCCTTTGTTAGACTTCTAAGATGGGAATTTGCCAATTTTTCTCTTAATTACCATTCATTCACAACTTGATTTTGGAAATACCACCTAACTGACCTATTAAGCCTTTTAAATACAATTGCAAGGTATTTCCATAGCATATAGAGATATAGAGAGCAAATACAATAAATATTTTAACTAATGAATTGTAAAAAATGGATTTTTGTAGTTTATATTCATGTCGTTGATTACATTGCATTGCACATCTTTCAAAGTCAATGCATTATTTCACTTTGCATAACTAATAAGTAGATGCTGATAGATGCCAAAAATTCATTACAATATAGTTTGAACAAAGTCAACCTAAGTAGTTATGCAATTTCTTCACATTGCATAACTAATAACTAGGAGCAACTGCCAACTGCATTTTCTCATCATGGCATTCTATGAGACCAAATTTCTTTGAGATATTTTTTCAAATAGTTCCTTGCCTTGTCTATGTTACCACATTTTTCATACATGTCTAGCAAAGCATCTTATCAAATAGCTCACTGCCTTGTTGCTATGGCTAAAAGCCTAAAACAAGTGATTTTGAACAAGTTATGGATGCTTCAAAAAAATATATCAAAAGCATAATAGTAAGCAATAGCATAGACAAGGCAGTGAACTGTTTGAAAAAATGCATCAAAAAAATTGCTTTGAAATGATAAATTTAGTTGTGCTTTCACTCTTCTTTAACATTGTATATCTGCTCCTTTTTATAACAAGAGATAAAAACTATCTTTTTTGAAATCGAAAGGCATTTCCATAGCATAGAGATATAGAGAGCAAATAAAATAAAGATTTTAACTAATGAAATGTAGAAAATAGATTTTTGTAGTTTATATTCATGCATTGCACATCTTTCAAACTCAAAGCATCACTTCACATTGCATAACGAATAACTAGATGCTGATAGATGACAAAATTTCAATTACAATATAGCTTTTTACAAAGTCAACCTAAGCAGTTATGCAATTACTTCACATTGCATAACTAATAACTAGGAGTAGCTGCCAATTGCTTTAGCTTGTCATGGCATTCCATGAGACCACATTTCTTTGAGGCATTTTTTCAAATAGTTCATTCCCTTGTCTATGCTACGACATTTTTCATATATGTCTACTAAAGCATTTTATCAAATAGTTCATTGCCTTCTTGCTATGGCTAAAATCCTAAAACAGATGCTTTCGAACAAGCTATGGATGCTTGGAAAAAATCTATCAAAGCATAATAGTAAGCAATAGCATAGACAATCTATTGAACTTTTTGAAAAAATATGTCAAAGAAAAGTGGTCTCATGGTGATGGAATGCCATGACAAGCCATAGACAAGGCAGTGAATTGTTTGAAAATATGCCTCAAATAAATGTGGTCTCATGGTGATGGAATGCCATGATGAATGCCTATGGTGATGGACTATCATGGCATTCCATCATCATGTGAACACATTTCTTTGAGGCATATTTTCAAACAGTTCACTGCCTTGTCTATGGTATGACATTTTTCATACATATCTACCAGAGCATTTCATCAAACAGTTCACTGCCTTGCTGCTATGGCTAAAAGCCTAAAAAAGGTGCTTTCGAACAAGCTATGGATGCCTAGAAAAAATCTGTCAAAGCATAATAGTAAGCAATAACATAGACAAGGCAGTGAATTGTTTCAAAAAATGCCTCAAAGAAATGTGGTTTCATGGTGATGGAAGGCCATGACAAGCCATAGACAAGGCAGTGAACTATTTGAAAAAATGCCTCAAATAAATGCGGTCTCATGGTGATGGAATGCAATGACAATAATCACCATGAGACCGCATTTCTTTTAGGCATTTTTTCAAACAATTCACTGCCTTGTCTATGCTACCACATTTTTCATACATGTCTACCAAAGCATCTTCTCAAACAGTTCACTGCCTTGCTGCTATTGCTAAAAGCCTAAAACAAGTGATTTTGAACAAGCTATGGATGCTTCGAAAAAATATATCAAAAGCATAATAGTAAGCAATATCATAGACAAGGCAGTGAACTGCTTGAAAAAATGCATCAAAAAAATTGCTTTGAAATGATAAATTTAGTTGTGCTTTGATGCAAAGCCAAGGTGGAGAAGACTCACAACAATGGAAATGTCAATTCTTAGTCAAAGAACTATTCATAATGATTCAGCCTAATAGGCATCAACTCACCCTCAAGGTTTTCAAACCTTTAATCTTGCAAAATAACAAGAAATCTCCACCAAGGCCCTACAAAGACTCTCAACATTCATACAATGGCAATTTGAAAACAATCTCCAAGTCAGGTTCATTGAAATCTCCAAAACTCGGCATCTTACCCATTTAACAACAAGCTGTCCTTGTACCCCTGTCATTAGTCCCAACACACTGCCACCATGCTTCTTCACTATTTTATTAGTGTTATCTATCTCTGTAGTTACAAACCTCGATTTCTTTACTCTCACATCTACAAGAACATGACATTCTATGGTGCCCACCATAAGACTTTCACACAAACCCGGTGTCATTACCTCCTTTGTTGCTACATCGGTCCTTATATCCACTACCCCTATATTACCAAACCTATAATGGTTCCCAAAACCAGAATTTTTGATTTCCCTCACAACACTTATAGGCTCCTTGTTCCCACACATGATTACTTTGGATTTCCCTTTCACATCCTCTAGAAGTGGAGTCAAAACAAACGTATGGCTATCTTTCCTTATGGTATACTTATTTTCTTTCCCATCAAGCATGGCACACCTATCATACTGCCATGGTCTTCCAAGGAGTATGTGATAGAATTCCATTGGAAGAATGTCACAAATAACACTATCCACCAATATATCTAGCAATCTTTTCATCTTCGTTCTCATGATGACTAGATCTTAAACTCAATTTATAAAAATCCTCAGTATATGGCTTAATATCCATCTCTCTTTGTCTTAAATTTTGCAACCTCTTAAACAATTGAACTTGATGATCCTTTGGTAAGAATTTACCTTTGAGTTCTGATATCATCTTATCCCATGATGTTATTTTAGACTTTCCTTACTTCCTCCTCTCAGATTGAAAGTAATCCCACCATACCAAAGCATGACCCTAGAACTTAGTTTTTGCAATCTTGACCCTTTGTTCTTCAGGAACCTCATCCCATTCAAAATGGTTATCAATTCTAGAAATCCAATCCAATAGTTTTTCATCATTTAAACTACCACCATACTTAGGAACATCAAGTTTTACCTTAGGCTTGTCAGTCTTTACTACCTTCAGCAACCTTGCAATTCTTTGATCCTCTAGAGTAAGCTCTTCCTCCACATCTTAAAACTCCTCATCTTCCTTTTCTTCTATCTTAGTCTCTTCCACTTCCCTTCTTTTATTTGTCTCCAAGGCTATGACTCTCTCTTCCAACTCTCTAAGTTATCTTGCATGCCTATCTTTCATCTCCTTCATCTCTTTAGCCATATCATTCTTCTTTGGAGGCATCTTAGCAACCTTGCCTCTTCACCTTCTTCTTCAACCTGCAAAATGAAAACAGATCTACTTCTTGATGCTCTGATACCACTATGATGCAGAGCATCAATAACCAAACTCCTCAACACCATCATTTCTTCAAGGGATTTCAATTTCAAACAGAATAAGGATAAGATCAAATTAAACAAACAACTTGTTTACTAAAGTTTTCATTAATTTCTCTTCAAATTCACTTGATTTCTTCAGTTCTATAAAACTCCAAGACAACATGTCAGTTTCCCAAATCACCAAAATCATATTCTAGACCATTATCAACATCTAATTGATTGATCTTAACAAAAAAACCTGATCAAAGGCATTGAACCAACAAATACTTCAATATTCACCAAAACCTCCTTGATACAACTCACACTCCCCAAGGCTAATAGACATACATTCTTACCTTCAAACTATTATCAAACTTACAAGAGCCTCATAATCATCATGCTTCTAATAGAAACAAACCAATAACATATTCACATAACTCTGAGTTATCAGATTTACTGATTTTCATAGTCATAACACCATTCTTCATCAAGATTCCACCCTAGTCTAAACATCAAATCAAAAACCTTAACCTTTAACATTATCCCAAATCATTGAAATAACTTTGAAAACATTATTTAAGCAGTTACATCACAAATCTAATCACAAATACCACTGGCCTCTGTTTTAATAGTCATTTCATCAATTTCCTTGTAGGTTAGCAAAGCCCTAAATCGGGTGATACAAGTCTACCATATTTGCATCAACACAAGCTTGATATAGTTTTGGAGACCCATTACAGAGTATTTAGACATATCACAAAAACATTGCCACTTTTTTTGAGAGAAACATCAGAAAACTGGTCTGATACGCTCCTCCCAACCACAAATTAGGCCAAATTCGCAAGGCGACTACCAACAAATCATCTCCAAATCACTAACCAACCTTAAAAAGTCTTTTTTCATACCTCCAAACTCATAATTCCATCATTTTCAAGAGTTATTAGATCCACTAAAACATTTAAATATCAAAACCCTTGAATATAGGCTTTGCAAGCAAAATAATGAGGGTTTCTTGGAATATCACCTTCCACATCTTCTACCAATGTGGCATATCTTCCAACACCTTTAAATACACCTGCAAACATCATCTATATCCTTCTCAAGCCATGGAAAACTCCATTTCTTCATTATGCATGACTGTAGCATCAAATTTTTATGTGGAAACCCTTCAATTTCTGTGTGTAACAACAACTTCATCTGAGCATTCTTGTATTCCCCTATACCTACAATCATAAAAAACATTCAAAACACCCTAACATTAACCTACTCCACCAATATACTTGGCCTACATTGGTGGAGTAGTGATGAAATGCTCTATTAGACTCTCAAACCGACTGTAAAAAGAACTATACCAGCCCCCTTTTCGCACACCTTACAATGCCTTTTATAAATTTTTCCCTCTTAGCAACTACCTTTTCTAACTTCTCATTGGTGCAACTACCCTTTTAAATCTTAATATTCCTTGATTTATGCTCTCTCTTGTTGCATAATTACATCATGATTACTTTTTAACAACATTGTATTATTTGCATTTTTTTATTACCACCTCCTAGTGACTTATTTTATGATTTGATTATATTCAAATTAGCCATTACAAGGCCTTGACACATCATTTTGGCTTGAACATACAAATTGGAAAAAATAGCCTTTTGAAGGCATTACAAGCCATAGACAAGGCAGTGAACTGTTTAAAGAAATGCTTCAAATAATTGCGGTCTCATGGTGATGGAGTGCAATGACAATAATCACCATGAGACCGCATTTCTTTTAGGCATTTTTTCAAAAAATTCACTCCCTCGTCTATGCTACCACATTTTTCATACATGTCTACCAAAGAATTTTGTCAAACAGTTCACTGCCTTGTTGCTATGGCTAAAAGCCTAAAACAAGTGCTTTCGAACAAGCTATGGATGCTTGGAAAAAATCTATTGAAGCATAATAGTAAGCAATAACATAGACAAGGTAGTGAACTGCTTGAAAAAATGCCTCGAAGAAATGTGGTCTCATGGTGATGGAATGCCATGACGAATGCCTATGGCTATGGATTGTCATGGCATTCCATCACCATGAGAGGGCATTTCTTTGAGGCATTTTTTCAAATAGTTCACTGCCTTGTCTATGCTACGACATTTTTCATACATGTCTACCAAAGCATTTTATCAAACAGTTCACTGCCTTGCTGCTATAGCTAAAAGCCTAAAACAGGTGCTTTCGAACAAGCTATGGATGCTTGGAAAAATTCTATCAAAGAATAATAGTAAGCAACAAGCTATGGTCTCATTGTTTTTTTTCACATGAAAATCAACACAATTTTATTCGTGTTTTTTTGCAGGTTTTAAAAACATTTTTTGCCAAATTTTTAGTTTCTTTCAATTAGATGAGAAGTTTCTAAGAGTCATGGTGTCCAAGTAATAGCATGCTGAGGTTCAAAACCATTTTGCACTTTGGACCCTTAAGGGATCAATCTGGTCGAACGTAGCTCAGAGCGATTCCACATATTTGGGTGTGAAAGAGGACCATGCCTAGCGTAAATATACCTATTCAGACGTGTTGGAACAGTTCATTTGGTCACATGAGCTGCAGAACGAAAGTTGCACTACTTTGTAACTTTCAACTACTTGCATTTGAATTCTTTTTCCTCGAGTGAAAATTCGCCACCATAGTAAAAAGCCTCCAAGATAGTAAAAACCGAGCAAGGTTATTGTAGAGGGGCCCAACATGATCCCATAGGATCAGACGAGGAGTTTCTAAGCATCACGGTGTCCAATTAATAGCATGTTGAAGTTCATAGCCATTTTGCACTTTGGACCCTTAAGGGATCGATCATGTTGAACGTAGCTCAGAGCGATTCCGCGTGTTTAGGTGCGAAAGAGGACCATGCCTAGTGTAAATGTACCCACTCGGATGCATTGCAATAATCCATTTGGTCACATGAGCTGTAGAATGAAAGTTGCACCACTTTGCAACTTTCAACTACTTGCATTTGACAACTTTTTCTCCGAGTGAAAATTTTCTAGCATAGGAAAATGCCTCCAAGATAGAGAAAACCGATACAGTTTATTGTAGAGGGGCCCAACTTCATCCCATAGGATTAGACGAGAAGTTTCTAAGCATCACGGTGTCTGAGTAATAGCATGTTGAAGTTCACAACCATTTTGCACTTTGGACCCTCGAGGGATCGATCTGGTTGAACGCAGCTCAGAGCGATTCCGCGTGTTTGGGTGCAAAAGAGGACCATGCCTAGCATAAAAATACCCACCCGAATGTATTGGAATAGTTTGTTTGGTCACACAAGCTGCAGAACGAAAGTTGCACCACTTTGCACCTTTCAACTACTTCCATTTGACAACTTTTTCCCCGAGTGAAAATTCGCCAGCATAAGAAAATGCCTCCAAGATAGCGAAAACCGAGTGAGGTTATTGTAAAGGGGCCAAACATGATCCCATAGGATTAGATGAGAAGTTTCTAAGCATCACGATCTTCACATAATAGCATGCTGAAGTTCGCAGCCATTTTTCTTTTTGGACCCTTAAAGGGATCGATTCGGTTTAACGTAGCTCGGAGCGATTCTGTGTGTTTGGGTGCAAAAGAGGACCATGCCTAACATAAATGTACCCACTCAGATGTGTTGGAACATTTTTTTTGGTCACACGAGCTGCAGAACGAAAGTTTCACCACTTTGTAACTTTCAACTACTTGCATTTGACAACTTTTTCCCCGAGTGAAAATTCGCCAGCACAGGAAAATGCCTCATAGATAGAGAAAACTAAGCAAGGTTATTGTAGATAGGCCCAATGTGATATTGTAGGACTAGATGAAAAGTTTCTAAGCATCATAGTTTCTGAGTAATAGCATGTTGAATTTTGCAGCCATTTTTCACTTTGGACCCTTAAGGGATCGATCTGGTTGAACGTAGCTCGGAGCGATTCTGCATGTTTGGGTGCGAAAGAGGACCATGCCTAGCGTAAATGTACCCACCTGGATGCATTGGAATAGTCTGTTTGGTTAGACAAGCTACAAAATGAAAGTTGCACCACTTTGCAACTTTCAACTACTTGCATTTGACAACTTTTTCCCCGAGTGAAAATTCGCCAGCATAGGAAAATGCCTCCGAGATAGCAAAAAATGAGCAAGGTTATTGTAGATGGGCCCAACATGATCTTGTAGGATCAGACAAGAAGTTCTAAGCATCATGGTGTCCGAGTAATAACATGTTGAATTTCATAGCCATTTTGCACTTTGGACCCTTAAAGGATCGATCTGGTTGAACGTAGCTCAGAGCGATTCCGCGTGTTTGAGTGCGAAAGAGGACCATGCCTAGTGTAAACGTACCCACCTGGATGCATTGGAACAGTTTGTTTAGTCAGACGAGCTACAGAACGAAAGTTGCACCACGTTACAACTTTCAACTACTTGCATTTGACAACTTTTTCCCCAAGTGAAAATTCGCTAGCACAGGAAAATGCCTTCGAGATAGCAAAAAATGAGTGAGGTTATTGTATATGGGCCCAATATGATATTGTAGGATCAGACGATAAATTACTAAGCATCATGGTGTCTGAGTAATAGCATGCTGAATTTCACAGCCATTTTGCACTTTGGACCCTTAAGGGATTGATCCAGTTGAAAGTATCTCAAAGCGATTGCACGTGTTTGGGTGCAAAAGAGGACCATTCCTAGCATAAACGTAAATACCTAGACACATTGGAACAATTTTTTTGGTCACATGAGCTGCAGAATGAAAGTTGCACCACTTTGCAACTTTAAACTACTTGCATTTGACAACTTTTTCCCCGAGTGAAAATTCGTCAGCACAGGAAAATGCCTCAGAGATAGCAAAAACTGAGCAAGGTTATTGTAGATGGGCCCAACATGATCTTGTAGGATAAGATGAGAATTTTCTAAGCATCATGGTGTTCGAGTAATAGCATGCTGAATTTTGCAGCCATTTTGCACTTTGGACCCTTAAGGGATCGATTCAGTTGAACGTAGCTCAGAGTGATTCCATGTGTTTGGGTGTGAAAGAGGACCATGCCTAGCATAAACGTACCCACCTAGACACGTTGGAATAGTTTTTTTGGCCACATGAGCTGCAGAATGAAAGTTGCACCACTTTGCAACTTTCAACTACTTGCATTTGAAAACTTTTTCCCCGAGTGAAAATTCACCACCATAAGAAAATGCCTTCGAGATAGCAATAACCGAGAGAGGTTATTGTAGAGCGGTCCAACATGATCTCATAGGTTCATATAGAGATTTTGTAATCACCATGGTTTATGAGTAATACCTTGTCAAATATTGTTGCCCTTTTGCACTTTGCACCCTTAAGGGTTCAAGTCGGTTGAAGCATAGTAGTTGTTTTGTTGAATGTCATACCCTAAAGTATGTTAGAGATGACCTAGGTTGCATTGATTTCTATTAGGCATACGCTTCCCCTACCTTGTCAACCCTAAGCAATATGATTTTAGGGGTACTCTCGATGTTAGGAGTAACGTATAATGAACCATACCCAAGCCCTTGATATTTTTGTCATTTGTCTAGAAAAATGGGTTATCTTATTCCTTGTTGATGTAGACCAAGGCTACCATGTCATTTGAATCCCCATGTTCTTAATGACTTGGAAACCCTTACCACATTGATCTATTGGTAGGGTTTCTTTCTCTTTCTCATATTGGTACAACAATTTGGAGATGTCTTCCTCTATAACCTCTTTATTTAGCTCTCCCCACTTGGAGAAAACCATGGGTTAAAGTTTGATGATAGAAGAGGATTTTTTCTATGTGTTATGGTTTTCCATATGTCTTAGGAGAAGATGGGAGTTGTCGTACATAAAAATACCCTTTAAGACCATAGTCTCTACAACCCTTGTCTTGTCTCGTATTTGGACCTTGATATTTGGAAAGGATTTATGTGAGGTGGATGATGAGGCTAAAGTGGATGGATCAATATAGGATGATGAATGTGAGGCAATATCATTGTTAGGCACTTGGAGTAGTTTTTGATATTTTTCTTCAAAGTTATGATAATAATGGAAAGGCCAAGGGTGAAGGGCACACAATCAACAGAGAGGGGGGATGAATTGGTAGATCCAAACAATTACAATTGTTAGTCTATATTCAATCCTTTAGGGTCAAAACAACCTTTTCTTTTAAAATTTGTGAGCGGTTAGTCTCCAATGCCTTGAATGAGTCAAATTCACATGCATGAGTAGGTTGTTTTTTTATGATTGAATTTAATAAAGATTGAGTTGAGACGTTAGGGTTTTGTTACCTTTTAGGTCTCTTCTACTAGTTTTTTGAGCTTTCATGGCAGTCAAATGTGCTACAATCTTTCAAATGGAAGACTAGAAAGAAGTTAATGTCAGTTCTCACACTTCTACATTTAATTTCCATCATCAAAAGGGGTATTGCAATGTCCACACTCATTGCTTTCTAGTTTAAATGCCTTAGATATATTTTTGTAGGGCAGTTTCACCCTGAAATGCATATATGATGAGTAAAGGACATATGTGAAAGTTTATACAGCCCTGGAGATCATCATTTTCAGTACATACAAGGACATGCACATAGAGGTGATTTTGATAGGTCTGGTGTTTTTTCTTATTGTAAGAACCCTTATATATTTTATAAGGAGATACCACAACCACCATGCTTGTGTTGCTAATAGTATTGCTTTCCAAATATTTTAAAGAGGGCATGTATACATTGACAGAGAAAATCAATAACAAAGATAAAAGGATACCATACAGAGCTTAGAGTTGATAAAATTTCAAATGCCTTGTTTTCTTTCACTGATTTGGGAATGTCAGGTAAGAAAGTTGAGGCTTTCAACTTTAAGAATTTTAGGTCACTATGAAGAATTTTTTGTCCCAAAACTTGAGATTGCAAAAATACCAAACAAGTGAAGGATTTAGTTGTCCCAAATGAACAAAATATTGCTAAGGGAGTATGCTTTGATAATTTGAACAATAGTGACAGTTGTGTCAAAAAGACAATATAAAGGCAAGGACAATGTCTAATAGGTAGAGATCAAAAGGGACTATGCCAATAAACTCAAAGGAGTAGATTTGATACTGAAAAGGAGTGAAGTGATGGCATATGACAGTTAATTGGAAAAAGATAGCAGCAACATATCAAATCATCAAGAGATAACACAGATTGAAGAAAGCCTAGATGTTCAGATAGAGGGACCATTTAGGATTTCAAGGAAGATCACTACTAATAGTTGGTTAGGGTATTTGAAACTACATCAGAAGGTTTTTTGAATGAGGTTAGAGAGTCTTTAGATGAATATAATATTTTCTTTTGTGGCTTTTGGGTTAGACAAGCATCATGAATGTATGAACACAAGGGAACTATGAAGGGTCACTGTACATGGCAATGTGCAAATGAAAAGGATAGATTAGAAATGAGTAGTGATCAATTTTTAAGTACAGTGAGTGTATGATTATAAAGTTCTTGACAATCAAATTCACTCACCACAGTCAATGTACTATGACTGTCAAGTCTATGTCAGTCAGTGTCTCAAGAATCCAAGAGCTATGGTTGTGTATGCAACATTAGGTCCTTATGAATGTGGAGTCTTCAATTAACTCTTTAAATGTAAACCATGAAGCATTACAACTACTTTTAAATGTAATATACATATTTGATTGAGGCATATATTAAGGAATATACACATTTGTATGTATTAATTTCTCATGATTTTAATATATCAAAAAATACACTAAGTCAATAACAAATATGACAATAGTGATGGAAGAACATCTTTAAAATCTTCCCATTTGTCAATACTTGTAGCAATACATGCAGGGAAATAATCCTCCCATTTCCAACACAAATCATGAAATATATTGTACTTGAGAAAGGACAAAAGGAGTTGCTGCCCAGTTTTGTTTTTCCATTCTACCTCAGCTGGCCCAACTATTTGCATTCCAAAATGGTTCAAAACATGTACATACCTTGCTCCTTACAAAAAACATGGGTAGTAGCCTCTCTATGGTTGTGTAGTATCATAGGAATTTGGTCCAAAAAAAACTTGCAAAAGCCTCTCAATCTTAGACATAGACTCACATAAAAATCATTAAAAGAGCAATAACTAAATAATGTTAGTCATACAGCTGACGAGACCTACTATCACCTTAATGCATGCTAGATAAGGAGGTCGATTGAAGGTCCTACAATGGTGATTTTCCCCTTCACTACTTTATCATCTCTCGATGACCCTACGTCTAAATTTCAAATATATCACTGAGAGGCTTAACATAAAACATGTAGCATATAAGAATCCAATAAATCTAGAAGATGGAAAAGAAAGAGAAGATTGACAACCAAAAAATGCACCAGCAACTGATGTTTCTCATACCACTGAACACTTGCACCAGCAACTGATGTTCTTCTTTTCTTATATACTTTGACAAACTTCAGTATTACCTATAGTAACAATCATAAAGAGGGATAACATTAGTGGCGAATCTTCACCAACTAGCGAATTCCAGGAATCAAGCAAATGGAATTTGGCAAATTCTAGGTATCCTACAAGGTGTTCAAATCACCTAGATTTCACGAACTATCGGTCCAATGCATGTCCATTCGCCAATAGTTTTTTTTTACGAGGCATGTTTAGGCAATAAATTCACCATAACAGACTACGCGTTTCCAATGGACCGATCAATATTTTCGCCTGGAATCCCGGGGAGCATGTCATAAAACACCAACATATTCGCCAATACTATTAAAACAAAATTATATGAGGACCCATTTTTCCAATTAAAATTTACAAATAGTTGCTTGTGAAGATTTATTTATCTGTTTTTCATTCTTGCTTCAGTCTTAAACATGATTTTGAGTAGGAAATGGGATCTATATTCTCTGTTGGTCTATCCTTCTTAAACAAGAAGACATTTTTTCTAGCTTTTATTCGAAGTGAGATCAATATGTCAAGCAGTAACTGCAAGGGTAAGACTCCTGAGGGTAATGAAGAGACTGGGAGGCCATCAAAATGCCCAAAATGTGGAGCTACCATACAGTCTTACTTTGGAATTGGCAAAGCTTCTAATCCATCAGATCAAGGTGGATCTACACCATCAACTCTTCCACCAAATATTATTGAAGATGGCGATGAAAATACCTCACCGCCACAGGAAGGTCAAGGTGAGATTGTCATTGTGTTAAATCAAAATGTATCAAATGAGGATGGAAATACCATAGAAGATGTTCCAAGGGATACTCTGGATAGCCAGAATGAGATAATTGACTTGGATGAGGATGATGTTGGTAGAAAGAAAAGAAAAGGCAAAGAAAAATTGGGGCGCGAGTGGGAAATGACAAGGAATTTTCAAATTGGTTGGTTGTTGAAGTACCCATTCCTTGAAGCAGTGGGGGTATCAAATGAAAACGATATTGAAAGGGAAACAGAGGTCAAATGTAAGATTTGTAGTTGGAAATGTGGAAGAGACAAGATGATGTAGCTAAAGCTTGATAGTATAGGAAAGCTTATCGGTAAAGTTTACGAAAAAAAAATCATAGATGGAAAGGAACAATCAGTCGTACGATGGAAATCAAAGGAAGAATGTCTTCATGTTAAGTATGACATAGATTATGGAGAGCATAACCATAGAATGTCAAAGATTAAAAAATGTGAAGGTACACTTGAGGCTCATTTTGGAAAAGCCATGGCAGCAGCAAATTTGTCAAAAACTGTTCAGATGAGTGTTGTTTTTCATATTTTGTCTAGGGGGTGTCCTATGATAGACTACCCATAATATTTTTATTTATTATCTTATTTGAGTGTTCCCCACTTTCCCTTCTCACATTGGTCAGTAAACGTTCGATGGGAATGGGAGAACTGTCTTGCTGCATTGGAAAAGCAAGATTTAAAGGAGAAATTAAAAGAGTCAAATTTCATTGCATTATCTTTAGATGAAGTTACTGCGGTAGACAATACTTCTTGGGTTTGTATGCATTTGTATACTGTAGAACAACATGTTTTCCAAACTCATCTTCTTTGTGTTTTTGAAATGAAGGATAGTCCAACATCACAAAATCTATTTGAACTAGTCAAGAAATCTTTGAATGAAATTGCAGGTATGGATGAGTTGACAACTACCAAAAAGTTGGTGTGTGTAGGAGCTAATGGAGCTACAGTGATGCAAGGTCAAAGGAGTTGTCTTTGCACAAATTTACAAACTACTTGTGCACCATACATGCTTGGCATTCACTGCATGGCCCACATAATGAATTTAGCATTCAAAATTGTAAACAAGTTTCCTACAGTATCAAAATTTGAAAATCTAGTTTACGAGATCCATGCATACTTCTACCGAAGTCCGAAACGTTTCCTTGAATTTTAACATTTTGCTGAGGGAATAACACCTGGAAACAAGCTTCTCAAGGATGTCGATACCAGATGGATCTCCCTGCATGGACTAGCGCAATGAGTTCTTTCAGAATATCAATCCTTGATTGGAGTGATGTACGAGCATCACAACACAGTAGACAAAGCTCTTGACCTCTTACATAGGTTAAGTGATATAGAGACACTCATGACTTTAGCTAGTCTTCTCCCCATGCTAGATTAGATGAACAATCTTGTGAAGAAAGCCCAAGACAAAACTATGTATATTTATGAATATGCCAATCTACGTAAACTTACATGGTTGGCCCTCGATCATCTATATCTAGATATAACACAAGAAGGCGCAAATTATTTGATGTGGCAAAAAATTACTGATTTGAATAATCCTGATAATTATTTATAGTTTAATGCAAGCGGGAACTTATGTATTTGTGTACATGGATATGAGATACCAATGTACCATTGTAAGACAACCAGGCGCTCTAGAAAAGAAGTACCTATTAACAAGGAAGATTTTAACGACATTGTTAAATCTGTTAGTGATAATTTGAAGGAAATTACAAAATCTCTTTCCTTAGAGATTCGTGAAAGATTCCCTCGACATGAAATACTTGAAGCCATGAGTATTGTGTATCCTCAATTTTGGGTGCACCGAGATAACCCAAAATACTTTCATGATCAAGTAAAAATCTTGATTGAACAGTTATCAGAAAAGGTAACATAAAATGAACAAATAATAGAAGGAATTTTAGATGAAAATAAGCTTAGAAAGCAATGTCAGAGTTTTACAACAGCTATGAGGGAGTAGTATAAATCCATGAGCAAGGAGAAGGCCTTTGAACTAGGATCAATAAAAAAGGTTTGGACAAGCTTAGGTCAGAGTGAAATATTGCATGGTTCGATGTCAGAATATTTCAAACTTTCTGATTTATGTGAAACAATGATATTGGGGTCGGTGGAGGATGAGAGAGTTTTTAGTACATTGGGGTTTTCAAAATCAAAGTTAAGAAACAAACTGGACAAGAATTTGGAAAATTGCTTGAGGATGAAAGGAACTGCGTATAATGTCAAAAATTTCCCTTTTGAAAGGGCACTCACAATCTAGAGGTCCACATGTGAAAGAAGAGGGACCGGATTGTGCAACACAAGCTCTCGAATTCCAACAGTCACCGGTACTGGTGGTAGTGGCAATGGCAGTGGGACAAAGCCTAGGATAGATGACAATAATATTGAAATTGACACAAATCAATCAATGAATGTTGAATTTGAGACATAGGCTGAAGAAAGTGTAGAGCAGTCTCAGAATCAAGATGACTCTTTTACTTTATCTAAAGATCAGCATTGATTTGAGGACCCTGACTCCTTTTGGGAAATGGAAGATAATTAGCAGGTTTTAGGTATTTTTACTACACTTCATGAATCAATTTCCATTGTTCCAAAGTCCAAACTATAGTTGATGTCTGATGATATTTTATATTGTATTCAATGAACATTAAAATTGTGAATCATTTCACTTCATGATATCTTATTTTATATTGCACTCAAGCACTGCATGTCAGCATGAATCATATTCCAAACTGTAGTAGATTATTTTTTATATTGTATTCAAATAAATTGTGAATCATTGCACTTCAAGTTCAGAATATTTTATTTTATATTGCACTCCAAGTCTCCATGATATTTTATATTAAATTGCACTTCATGAATCATAATACATATGCCAAAGTCAAACTATAGTTGATGATATTTTATAAATTATATAAAATTCAATACCATCGGCCTAACAATGCTTCATCGGTGGAACCCCCATCATAGTCCCACTGATGGCCTGATGAAAATAGCTCACAACCTAGTATTGGTGTAACAATACTCTATCGGGCTGACTCCTAAGGTGCTCTCTTGATATACCGATAGAGTCAAGTTGTCAACAAAAGTAACCATGAATTATAATTTATGACCATGGGCATGAATTATCTTATTTTATCAATAATCACAAAAATATACCACACTTTGATTTTATGAACAATGCAAATTGTAGAAATTTGTGTGACAAGATCCATATTATAGCCTACATTCACATTGCATCCATAAATATTAAACAAATTTGAAATTTCGTAGTGACATAGTCCTTCCCCCATTCCTAACAAAATTCAATACCATCGGCCTAACAATGCTTCATCAGCACAATCCCGCTGATGGCTCGATAAAAATAGCTCACAACCTAGTATCAGTGTAACAATACTCTATCGGGTTGACTCCTAAGGTGCTCTCCCAATATACCGATAGAGTCAAGTTGTCAACAAAAGTAACCATGAATTATAATTTATGACCATGGGCATGAATTATCTTATTTTATCAATAATCACAAAAATATACCACACTTTGATTTTATGAACAATGCACATTGCAAATTGTAGAAATTTGTGTGACAAGATCCATATTATAGCCTACATTCATATTGCATCCATAAATATTAAACAAAATTTGAAATTCCGTAGTGACGTAGTCCTTCCCCCATTCCTAACAAAATTCAATACCATCAGCCTAACAATGCTTCATCAGTGAAACTCCCATCGCAATCCCACCAATGGCCCAATAAAAATAGCTCACAACCTAGTATCGATGCAACAATACTCTATCGGGATGACTCTTAAGGTGCTCTCTCGATATACCGAGAGTCAAGTTGTCAACAAAAGTAACCATGAATTATAACCATGGCCCATGGGCATGAATTATCGAATGCATAAAGTATATTGGGGGAACTATGGTGCATCAAGGAAACATTATCTGGCATCCCACCGATAGAATGAAGGATAGGTGTCCATCGGTGGAGAGGGTGGCTATTGGTGAAAGATTGATGTGACATCCGAGGGCATCATGCAACTGTGCTGCGGTGCAATTATGAACCAGATTTGAAGTGAATTATATCACAAGTTGATCGCATAGTTGTTACAAAATCTTGGAAGATTTCGCTTAGGGCAGAAGCAGAAAGGAAAAAACTTGGAGTTCTGACACAACAAAGACCGGTGGACTGTGGAGGCGACTCGGCAAGACTCACGTAAGTACTTCACTTTCAGACCCAGCTAAGAAGCTATTTTACTCAAAAGCTTAAGACTTAAATAACGGAAGAGAGTACAGACAAACCCAAAGCTAAAAAAAAAAAAATCAAAAATCCTAAGACACTCCTAAATGAAGACCTGATAGATCGATGTCCTAGGTCGGGGCCCAGACCCAAGAGGAGTGCTCAAATGAATCCTTCCATGGATCGATTATGGGACAAACAAAAGGGCTTAGGGGATATTTGGACATCGCAATGAGGGTACGAACTCTTCATGTACCATTACAGAAAACAATTTAGGTTTCAACTAGTCTACAATCCATGGAGGTTGAACCTAGGAAAACTTGTGGTGCCCAATGCGTTTGTGAATGCAGAGTTAATTAAAGCTCTTGCTATCAGATATGACCCCAAGAAAATAACTATTCAGTCACATGGTAGGGGTGACATGCTTGTTATTTCTAGGGATCTCATTTCTAATGTATTTTAGTTAGAGTGTTCACTGAATTTATTAGTCACGATCAAAGATCTCTTGACATAGTATCACCACATGGATACCAGCTATAAGAGATGGAAATTACCTTTGCATAGGCCCAAGGATGAAGGAGGCCAACTCAGGAGGTTCTCTAGCAGTGAAAACCCTCCTTTCTATGAAGATTTTTTTGAAGAGTATTTTCGATACACCTATTATTCAGCTGGTCAGGTTTTGGGAGTAGAGGTTCCACCTCTCATGTTGATTTACCCAATGGTCTTAGTTGTAGACATATAGAGCAAGGATTCGAGGCCATTTGATTGTGCTAGCTACTTGGCCAATGCCCTACATCGAGGGATCGAAAAGATTAAAAATAATAGTGATAATATTAATTTTGAACACTATTCTTTTCTTATGCATTTTCTATTGTACGAGGGACAAGTCAAAGGGGTCTGGAGTGAAGAATTAAGGATAAAAGATACAGATGAAAATGGAGATTTTAAACCTGTACAAATGTGGACTTCATAGTGGGACAGCTGATTTGGTAGGTCTCATTACCTTTATTTTGAAGAATTTTTGGTAAAACCATTGATGAAGTTGTTGGGGTATTTGTGCAACTATAACCTATCCCCAGAAGTACAAAGATTTCTAAGACCAAAGGAAAATGGCTGGAGAAATAAAGTGAATCATAACTAGGGAGACTGGTATGCTTTCCCTGATTGTACAGTGATAAGGGTTTATGGGTTCGAAGGGGCTCCACACTTGATGCCACGAGTAGTTCCTGACCGAATTGGTTTTTTTAGAAATTGTGAGGAAATTGGAAAAATTTGATTCCAAACACCTCAAAGGACATAGCAAACAATCAATTATGCCCAACACCTTAAGTTTTGGAGACTTTACAGTGGTTGCCAATGATGGATATGGAGAAACTGATGGTAAATTAGCATAGTACAACCTACCTCTAGGTGATGTAAGGAAACAATTTGATGAAGAAGGGTTTATTCACAAGGCGAGATTATCGCAGGGGCTATCAGGGTATGAACATTTGTTCTCAATTGAAGATGTCATAAGAAACCATGATGAGGCTTCCACCAAGGAAAGAATGGTCACCTATAACAATATTATGCTTACAGAGGAATGGAAGAGGAAAAATGTCCCATCTTATTCAAAGGCATTTGGTGAGATACAAGATCCTTTAACAAGAATTGAGCAACTCATTGCTCATGTCAATGAACTGGTAAAGGATGGTCCCCTAGGTTTTTTTGATGCACCTCATGCAACCTACTCAGGAGTACAAGCTAAAGACATAGGGCCCTTGGATTACATACCTTCATAACCTACTCTTGAGGTATGTTTTTTTGTAGATACTGATATAAGTGAAGAAGAGCAGGGTGATGAAGAGGGTGAGCAGGTCAAACAAATCAGTGCTCCTGTGATTGCACAGTACGATCCTCCTCAAGAGCAGAATATTGTAAGATTTGAGGCATCAAATGAACTATCTGATGATGTGAGGGTCATGGTTGGACAATAGTTTATTTCTAATTGTGATTTTGTTAAATCTTCTGAATTTAAATAATTTGTTTATGAATATAAAGGTAGAAAAATGAGACAACAAATACAGGATATCACTCCTAAACATGAGGTAACCGCTATGGAGGAATTGAAAAGGGAGGTAGAAAAGGAAATGGAGTCCATAACTCCTGAAAGAGGTAGGGAATTGCTTCAAGAAGCTTGAGTGTTGCTCCTGCCAGGGTGGGATATTATCTCTTCAATTGTATTTGATAGCTTCAGAAAAAGAGGGGATACACCAATGAACTTAACAGAAGAAGCAAGTGACAAAATGTATTCAGGATCTAGGTACAACCCAGATGAAGCCACCTTGCTTATTTGGTCACTGTATCCCCATGATAAAAGACCTGCTATAATTAGTAATCCAAACCAGGTGTTTGGTCATCTCTTGGTTCAACAAGTAGAGGATACCAACCCTATGGAGACAGTAGAATTGAACATAAATGTGGCAAAATCTACCAAAGCACAAATCGATAAATTGATTAAGGAAAATGACAAATTGAAGAAGGAGCTAGAAAATCAAAGAGAGAAAACATCTTCCTCCTCCACATCAGATTTGTACTCCCCATGGCTTGAAAAATATAAGAGAGTGCTTGATGCATTGGTTGATGCAGCCTACTAAAAGAATTGCCATCTGAAATCCTAGGGGAAATGCAAAGAATTGGAGAAAGAAGTGAAAACGACCAAATATAACATTGTATCTGAAATGATAAAAGAAAGGTTCAATAAAATGATGAAACGTGCTATTGAATATTGGGAAGTATTCAAACAGACATGCATTGCATTGGTGGAGAATGAGCAATTGCAACCTAGAATGATGAAGAAAAAAAAGGAGCTCCTAGATAAGAATTTCATGAAAGGGCAAATATTGTTGACATATAACAAGTTGGTAGAATCACATAATGGATATCATAACAGGCTTAGGGAAGATTTCGACTGCTTTGATTCAGTCCCACTCCCAACACTTCATTTTGGCATTGGAAATCCATGAGAATATGATGATTGGAAGGAAGAGCTTGTTGGGCTTCTGACTGTTGCGTTGCAAGAAATAAATGACGAGGTTATGGTTTTACAAAACACTCATAAGCAACTCAAAAAAAAATGTCTATGGAATATGATATGAAAGAGGTGACCTCTAACATGGACACCTATGCTGAACAGGAGTACATCCATCACCTCTCTGTAGTCAATATGTTTATTAGCCAAACTATAGATGAGTCAGAATCAGTTCCAATAGGACAACCATCAGATTCAGAGGAAGAATGCCAACTGACAGCATGATGAGTGCCCTATCATGGAGTAGAAGCCTTGAACAGATCTTAGGTGGTCAGTGGTTTGTAAGGGGTTTGTAGCTTGTTGCCTCTCATATATAAGAGAGATCAAGACCCCAATAGGATATCAATGGATCATCACATCATTTTTAATTAGACTTTAGAGATGGTTTATAGTAAGAAGATAGATCATCTCATATCATAAACTATTTTTATAATGCATATCATTTGAACTTTGAAGATCAATACAATGGAGAAGGTTACACATATTTACTGATTTTCTTTTGAGTGTTCAACTATTGTGGATTCATATGCTTATAAGTTATTAACTTATTTGGCTATCTCCAAAGTGGTTGTTTATGTTATTCAAATTGAGTGTGTGGAAGTACAATTAATTTGTCAGTACGTTGAATTTGCATTCTTCAGGAATAGGGGTTGTGACCATGGGCTTTTAGATTTATTTATGGACATGATCATTGATCAAGTAGTAATGTGGGCCAAAAAATGGATCTTGTCACACAAATCTCTGCAATTTGTGCTAATCATAAAATCAAATGTAGTGTATTTTTGTAGTATGTGGGATGTGGGTGAGGTGTAAGTTGGTGGATACTGATCAGGATTTTTAGTCAAAACATAATAGAAGCTAATAGTTCAACATCCATAACTTGGAAATGGAAGCTCTACCAAGAATTAAATATAATGAGCTAACAATTCATCACTAGTTCAAATGATAAAATAAAGAATACAAAATCTAGATAATTGAACATCATCACATTACAGAAGTTTGAATTTGAGCTTTTTAATTGAATTTGACATGAAGGAGTACATATTGGCATTGGAAATGCAAAATCTTGCTAATTCCCAAAGACAAGTCTGCACAGAGCTAAGTTGGAACTTCGAAACTCATATTATCAAAGATTGAAAATAATAAATCGTCACTGTATCAACTTTTCTAGCAACTTCCACTCTTCAGGTGGTGGAATTGCCATTTTCTCTAACTGATGTTGTTTGACTTGAAGTTTTGTTAACATTTCATGATTGTAATTGGAAATGGAACCTATCTTGAATTCTTTAGTCAATTTTGCATTCAAGGTTATCAGTGTTCTGATGGAATCCAAATAGTTCACATCTTGGTTTTGAGGAAACTGGTCCAAATCAATCTTCCTTGCACCTTCCATCTTCTTTCTGAAACCATCCTTTCCAATGAATCGCCCATTTGTGTCAAAATCCTCTGGAAAACCAAGGTTTGTGAAGTTCCTTACCTTTTCATCCACCACCTTCATATTGTCTACAACCAAATGCAAATATTCTTTTGTTCCAGACATTCTCGAACACTTTTCAATGATAGATGACAACTTCATTGAGGTTTCAATCCGATTAGTAATCCCTTTTGATTTCAGATCATTTTCACTGGCTTTGTAGACTGTTTGTCGAACTTCATTTGCAGATTTCTCTAATTCCAGCACCTTTTTGTTGTCCACTAAATATTTGCTGAGCTTCTTATAATGTTGTCTAATAGCATCGATCAATTGAAACATGTCACACAAATGATCAAACCTCTACATTATTTCATCCCAGATCTTTTGTTTCATATGCCTCACTGTATCTCTACAGAATGTAGATAACTTATTTTGAGAAGACTTAATTTCTTCTTTTGCTTCCGTCAGCTCTGTCTCCAATCTTTCATTTGTTTTTCTCTGTTTCTCCATTTTTTGTTCCCACTGTGCATTTCCATTCGCAATGCTTACTCTTAATTTTTTTGAAGTGGATTTTTCCTCATCATATTTCTTGTTCCTCTCATCTATCATTCGCTTCAGGTCATTCACTTCTCTCTCATTTGATTTATCCACTTTGCTTGTTGATGTAGAGGCATATTTTTTTATTTTTTTTTCTAATTCATTGCTCTTGTTATCTGCTGCTTTCCTCTTTGCTTTCTCACTTGCTAGGTTTTCCTGTAACTTTTCTATTTGGTTCTGCAACCTTTTCTTCTCTCTATCTTGCTTTAGCAATGATGTGTACACCTATTCATTGTTCTTATTTGATACATTAATTTTGTCAGTATTTTTCAGGCCAGAAAAATCCAATTGAAAATTGGTTACCTGGTATTCAGATCGATCCATCTGATTTGTTGGTTTGTTTTGAACTGTGGGAACAACAATTGTGTACTCCATGATTTCTTTATTTGTGTTAGATGTGGGTAATACCATGGTTGTTTCAGTCTCTGAAGTTACAGCAGACGCACTCTCCATTAGTTGCTTCTTTTCTTTTTTATTCAAGTCTGATTTTTTTTTAAACTCTTCAATGAAATCATAACCTGGGGAGGTAGGAATAGTGGAATTCTTGAATGGCGAAGGAATAGGAGTACTTGCAGTTGCTAATGATGTTGCACCCACACTAACTGGATTTGTAGGAGTGTCTAGAAATAACTCCTTTGTGGTACTAGTGGATCCACTGATAGTGTGACTTGGACCTGTCAAAATCCTTTGCCGCTTTTGATTGCCTTGATCACCTGGTGTTTCTGTGGTATCTTTTATTGTTTTCCTCTTAGTATTGTGTGTAATTTCTCATTGTAGCACATGTTGACCACTACTAGTACTACTACCCATACCATCGCCACCAATGGCACTCCCAGTTGCACTAAGTTGTCCACCAAGGGCATGTCCTAGTTGTGATTGTATCTGACCATGAGGATGAGGACTAGAAGCTCTAACAAATTGAGTTTGACTTGTATGCCCTTGGTCTACTTTTTCAACTCCAAGCCCAAGGCCAGATTTATCACCTATTTTTCTATGCTCAACAATTGGTATTGTCTAAGGGCCTTGTCCTTTGGACCCAAAGGACCACCTTCATAACCAATTTTTTCAAGTATGGCTGCTCCTGAAGTATATGTTGAAGCATATTCTTCTTTTGTAGCCTCACTTAAACCAGGTTTGTAATTGGCATGGCTTTTTTATTCTTTTTCCCTATCAATACCATCATCAGATTCATCACATTCATCAAGATGCTCTATATTCCATAATTTTCTAAACTCTTTATCTTCTTCGTTAGCATCATACTCTGCAAGAGCTCTTGGATCACCTAGGTCCTTCCTCATAGACCAAAAGGAAGTAATTTTTTATCGTGACCAATCTTTATCTATAACTTCCTTCTCTAGAGAACTTGTAATTTTTACTCTACTAGATGGTTTATCACTTTTTTCATAAAAATTGTTGTATGTCCTGATTGTCTTTTAGTGCAATGCCATAATTTCTGCTGACAATTGTTCAAAAGAAATACCATTCTCAGTAGCACTTTTCTCCATTGCTATTTTGACCTCATCCCAAGAATCCTTGTTTCTCAAGTTTTCAAGAAAGGGTTTACTTTGATGTTGAATTCTATTTGCAGTATTCCTATTGGCCACAATCATTGATTTAACGATGTCACATGGATCATACTGCCAGTGATAGATAGCATCAAATGCAAAAAAATTCAAAAGATTATGTGCCACACTAAATGCTTTTCTCTCGAATGTGAACCCTCCACATGAAAAAGGTAAAGAAGGAAATAAGGTCTTCTTTTGCTGACTGAGAAAGTGCATTTCATCAACACTTTGCACCTGCCTTACATAGTCCAATGCAAAAACCCTTTCTATCACATGTATTGGAAGTTTGTATGGTTGTACTCCTGATCCATAAAATCTTAGCACAGTATATTCTTCCATTAAGTACCAATCAGCCAATTGTATTTATTTTCCTAGTTGCATGCAGTTTCTACATGACATAGGCAATCTAGGCATTGGAGTATTTGTAATTACTTGATGCAATGGAGCCAAAAAGTAGTCTACAAAATGACTTTAGTTCCTTTGAGAATCATGCATCCTTATCTCACTGGTCCATTCATATACTAGAGCCAATTTTTTTTCCTCTGCATTACTATAGGGTTGAATCTGAAGCTTGTTGGTCTGAAACATTCCTCTAAATTTGAATAGAAAAAGATAGCACAAGTAGGTTGTTAACCTAAATGTCTTCGTGGAACCTGATTTAATCATTAAAAAATGTTTATGCATGGATTCTACAATGTGCTAAGTATAATTATATTTGAAATTTTCATCATCATAATGGATATTATATATCATTTCAAGGAGGCTTACACCCACTTCCAAATTGCTATCCAGACCAAGGAAAAATGCTAGCATGGAAATAGTATCCTGAACCCATAGTTTAAAAATATCCAAATTATAAGGAGGCTTATGATCACCTTTCAATTTGTTTCTAACCATAACTATTGTATTTAAGAAATCATTTTTCAGCCTTTCTTCCACTACTTCATAATCACTACCAAGCTTTTCTAGGTCAATGTGGTGGTTTTCAAATTCTTCGGTTGTAAACCCCAACACTTTTCCAAGTTCTTTTGCATTAATGGACAACAATTCTTCTTGGTTATCTTTATTAACAATTTCTCTTTTCTTATCATCATAATTTTTGGCACAGACCATGATAAATTTTGGGCAAGGGAAAACTTCATGTAACATCATGCGCCCTAATCCAGTTACCCATGGTGCAATGATACTATCAACTTGCTTTTTATTTGCAGCCTTATTCTGAGATGTAAATCTAAGTTCTGAGGTATGCCTACCATAGATTTTAGGATCATAAATATCATGGTACTCATCGGTGAAACCTGGAGTTTTAAGCAATTCTGCATAATGTATTTTTTTATTGGACATTGCTCTAAGTCTAGTGGTACTGGTGGTAGACATGATTATACAAATATGAAGTTGTGAAATTTGAATTCCCTAATAAGTAATACCTATTAGTCCTTAATTTTAACGAATTCTTGAGTCTCTAAACCCAAACTTCAAACTTTGATAAAATAATAATTTAAGAAATGTCAAACGATGAAATGTAGCCGTAGGAATTCTTTCACTTACCCAAATTCTGAGTCCCGACTCTTGAAAAATGGAATGGCATTGTTGGAAGTGGAACTGTGGAATCCAAAACAGGGTGGTGCACTGGAATGAGCAATCTGAAGAGTGAAGACTTTAAAAATCACTGTACAATTTCAAAGTGCAAAGTGTTTTAAATGATTTTTTTCTCGTAATTGGAATGTTAAATTGAATGACACGTCTTAGGAGTTAGGTCTACAAGTCTACAAGGCTAGAAGTTGCAAATTCTTAACTATTGATCTTTCTAATCTAACGGTTATAGGGTGATTCCAGAGGTTTAAGTTGGGAAGCCCATCACCCTGTGCATTTCATTACGGAATGCAACTACAACCATACATCAAATGTTCATCCAACGGTTGAAACTTGAGTAATTTATGAATTATGATATTAAATTTAAAAATAAACATTAAACACTTAACAGTTTGAGTTGACACTTAGCAGTTAGTAGTACAAAGTGCTTTAAATGCTTTGTTTCTCAAAATTGGAATATTAAATAATAAAGACAAAAGTGAATGACACGTCTTAGGTCTACAAGTTGCAAATTCTTAATCTTAACCATTGATCTTTCTAAATCTAATGGTTATAGGGTGATTCCAGAGGTTTTAGTTGGGAAGCCCATCACTCTGTGCATTTCATTATGGAATGCAACTACAACCATACATCAAATATTCATCCAACAGTTGAAACTTGAGTAATTTATGAATTATGATATTAAATTTTAAAATAAACATTAATCACTTGACAATTTGAGTTGACACTTAGCAGTTAGCAGTACAAAGTGCTTTAAATGCTTTGTTTCTCCAAATTGGAACATTAAAGTGAATGACACGTCTTAGGTCTACAAGTTGCAAATTCTTAATCTTAACCGTTGATCTTTCTAAATCTAACTATTATAGGGTGATTCCAGAGGTTTAAGTTGGGAAGCCCATCGCTCTATGCATTTCATTACGGAATGCAACTACAACCATACATCAAATGTTCATCCAACGGTTGAAACTTGAGTAATTTATGATATTAACATAAAAAAATAAACATGACACATGTGTTTTAAAGTCAATACCATAGGCATCGGCCTAACAATGCTTTATCGGTGGAACCCCCATCACAGCCCCGTCGATGGCCTGAAGGAAGACTCATAACTCATAAGGTGCACTCCTCGATATACAAATAGAGTCAACAAAAGTAAGCACATCATTGTAACACATAAGCATCGGTGGAACGAATGATTGCATTCCCCCGATGGCCCGATATAACCATGAATTATCAAGTGCATATTGCATAAAGTATATTACTTAGTTTCTCAAAAGAAAAAAATTGATTTGAATATATTAAATTATTAATAGACACTGAAGTTCCAAACTCAGAAAACAACTCTTTACTCTTAAGCGTAACTGAATAACGAAGATTCAAGGAATCAAGAATAACACAACACAACCATTTATTTTATTGCAACTGAATTTCAATGTCACATTATTACATATCCTTTTACAGACGAGTAGCACTGTAGCTCCTATTTTGTATAAATAACATATGTCACTGTGTCACTTTAGTACTTTACATAGACAAAATTTAATAATTTATTCCAAGTTGTTGCTCATTACAATGGATTAAAAATTGATTCGAATTTCCAAGCTTTGTTGCTGAAAAATTACTACACATGTAACTCTAAAAATAAATGCATGATTCCAAGCTTCTGCTAGTGACAACGTAATACAAATGTGGCTCTGAAAATAAATTCATGATTCCAAGCTTCTGCTGGTGGATTTTCCAACCATGCTGGGGAAAGGGGGTTCCAATTAGTCCTGGGGAAATGGGAGTCGTGAAGATACAAAATGTACTTATCCCCTTTGAGAACCAGAGCCATGCTAGGGAAATGGGAGCTATTAGAATACATGAGGAGAAGCAAATTTGCTCCCATCTTTTACCTGCAGCCTCGATGCATTGGGATAGCACTTATCTCCACCAGAGCTCCTTATATTGGTTCAAAACCCATCTGAAAATTTACGTTAACCAAATCAACTTCTTTCCAATTCCACCCATTCTTAACTTGAAGGAAATTCGTCTTTTACTGATTACTTTGTAACTACATAACTATAGGTAGGAGAATTTACAATATCCCCAATACTACATCATCTTCTTCATGAATCCTTATTAACCCTAGAAAATAAAAACCCTTATGGCACTATCTACTAATCACTGAATCACTATCCCTATTTATGGGCCACCAGTGTGGCTACCTGCCTGTATAATTAAAATGTTTAATTTGATTGACGTCTGACTACGTGCCAACTTGAACTGTACCTCAAGCTGACAAGCTGTAAAAATCACTCAAAGTTCAATTGATATGAAATCATTACAAATCTTGTTTCATTAAAGCTATGAGTTATCCAAGAAATTGCTTCAGATGTTCATCACATATGGAATTAATCGCCGCCACTGCCTGCACTAGTAGTACGACAACCACACTTTCTTCAAAAAGAATGAGAATTTCAATTAAATTAAATGTACAATGTCGAGGCATTGAAAAGATAGAATGAGTGATGAGCGATGAGCCTTGATCTCGCCACATGTCTGCATCTAACAGTTATAGTCTTATTCTAGAGGTTTCAAATCGCAAGTCTACTACTTCAGAGATTTACTTCCGAAATGCAACTACAGTCGTCCATCGAACATTTAATGAACGACCCCTATGATTTTTCGTTGGCATATCTGTTTATTTTGCCACTAGATTTTTTACTATTTTGAGATTCTTTTTAATTCGCCAATGAAAATATATTTTTTGGTTTCAAAAAAGGTTTTAATCGCCAATGGAAAAAAATTTCTCGTTTGAAAAATGATTTTATTCGCCAATGAAAAATATTTTATTCTATTAAAAAAAATTGCAATTCATTAAGATTTTTCCATGAACTTCTAGGGATTATAAGAGATTCGCCAATTGGGATTTTTTTTTCTTGTAAAACGAAAAAAATCGCCAATAGAATTAATATTTTTCATCAGGAAGTATATCGGATTTTCCCGGATTTTACACCTGCGCCGAGGGGGGGGTGGGGGGGGGGGTTTCTTAAAGTTTTCCCTGATCAAAAAAGGATCAATGAAAATCGTAAATGCATATGACATCAAACAGTAATGGTGAAAAATCCTTATTGCAAGGTGTTGGTCCAAAAGAGTGATCAATAACATGGCTTTACAAATTCAATGTGCATACTTACAAATCAATCCAGGGAACCATCTAGATTTGCTCTACTCTTTATTGTGTCGAGTATTGCCTCGTGGTCAGACTCACGCACTTTTCACAAGTTCTTATTCACAGATCTACCTTTATATTTGATCAACTGAACATTGGTGGTGACGATAAGGTTTGAATAGTGAAGAATTTTCTGATGCGTGTTGAAGTCCTCAAACAACCAAACTGCAACATTCTTAACTTGATACCTTCGAAGCCATGTTCCAGTAACAACCACCGAACTTGTAGGATATTCTATGTTTTCTCCATCTATAACTGGGGACTCCAATCTATTTTTGGCCTCAATACAATGACATAGGTAATAATATGTACCCTCTTCATTGTCTTCATCTATAATCACCACATAAACGTGCCCTGCATTGATATGTTCATCTTGTTAGATTTATTTACTGAGCAACATAATAAAATTTGTAAGTAAGATATATTACCTAGTTCTAGTAGGTCCGATACATGATAAAAGTCAATGGATGATTGCATCTCCATGATTTGTAGAGCCTTCAAGAGCTGATAAGTGTCAAGTGGGGTTAGAATTCTTATAGACCATTCGTCAACCCACTCTGTTGACTCGCAATGATTCCATGATTGAAGTGTACATGCATAACAAAAGCATTCCATCTTCCTTGTATGGATAGTCCATGTACCTGCATTGGAGCTTCTAAAAGAGTGTAGCTCGCTCGATCCTGTTAGTGTACAACAATCCTCATATTTTGCAATCTTAGTATCATCTACTAAATGAAAAAATCTACAAACTAAAGAATTACCTTCACTACCTGGACCCATTGAACCATTGCACCACTTGAAAATTGATCTTGCATCTATCAACTTTACACTATTTGTGTACTTTAACTCTTCTCGTGCTAGGGCTCTTTTGATACATGCGCCTGCTCCATCATTCTCCCCCTTTCCATGCTTGACCTTTGAGAAGTTCCACATATGCTGAACACTAGTAATCCTATGCATCCTGCTCAACCAATAAAACATTCTGGCATTCTTGAATTGTGATGTACAATTATCTGACCATATGATATGTTGACTAAATGATATGCCCCTGCTAGCTAGATCGGCATAGAACATATGAAAGCAACCTTGAAAAAACTCTGTAGAATGTGTGCGATCAACACTGATGTAAAAGTGATACTCCCTCAATACTTTCCTATTTTCCTCTATACTATCATTTGCATTAATGAATGCTATATGTACAAATATAGCAACCTGCACGGAGTTGTAGTACTATGATTGCACCTCGTTCTGTGGTTGTAGTGTGTAGTTCTCAATGAAGTCGACAACTGAAACGATATGACGAAGTGGAAATGTGTCCTTGCATAACTTGAACTGTGAGTCCAACCATTGTGCTTTGTGTGTATGCATTGCATAATCATAAACCACCTGATCACAAAAAATGCCCATAAACTGATACACTAGAATCTTATCACTGACCAATTCACACTTTTTTTCTTCTTTCCCATCTTTTAGACTGTATGCCACTGTCTTATATTTGCCAAATTCCACAATTTTGTCTCTAATTGTGTGTGCACTAGCCATGTGTTAGTAAATTGGAAAATATTGCATGGTGCCATCCAAACGTGATTTTTTGTAAAAAATTTGACCATCCTCTCTTTCACATAAAATGGAAGACGAAAATTTCCTTGATGATTTAGGTGGAGGCATTATGTTACATTCCTACAAAACATTGTCAGTATGCATATCTACACATATACGTCGATAAACATCATAAATGTTAGAAAACTCAATATGAACCCTACAACAACAAGTAGTGCGTGTGTGATTTATTTTGACATAAAAAGGCTTTAGCATTTCAAAATACCTTTGACATATTTTAATTTCAGGAAACTTTTGTACAAAATCAGCAAAAAATTGGGTTTGAGTGGTATCCAAATAATGCATTGGATGTGGCTCATGGTTTTTACTACCAATTCTCCTTCTTACAACATCTCTTTGATTAGGAGAGGTCCTTGTGTTATCCTTCCAATAATTCACAATTAAAGATCTCAAGCCTTGAGCAATTCTTGTGTCTTTCCATGGCACTCTACCAGAAAATTCCCATAACTCATTGCTATCTGGATCCTCCACTCTTTCACACCTTCCTTTGGCTCTCATTAGAGATGATCTACTTATTTTCAAAGACTTACAATTTTCCTTTTTAAGGTTCACCTTGTTCCTTGTTTGATTGCTTAACAATGTTGTTGTCATCACATGTCATGTGGCACAACTATCCTTCATGCGTGAAGTGGAACCCAAGCTCTCGTATGCACTCATCAAGTTCTTTACAATGGAATTTTCACTTGAGTGATTCAAAAATCTTAGCCCAAGAGCCTTCATGGTGGTCATAAATTTGAGTTGCCTCATCATTTCAACAAATAGTTGGCATCTTCCACCCTCACTTAGCTTCGCGAAAAACAAACTCCGTATCCTTTCTGCATATCTTTGACATGTACATTTTGGAATCTTATTAGGCATCCATTTCAAAACATTGGAATCAATATCAATCAAAAATGTAGGTTTTCTATACAAAACTCTGGGAGGAGTTCTCAAATGTAAATTTGTGTCAATATTGGGAAGGTCAACAACATCGGGGATAGATCATGTACCTTCAATTGGAGGTGCAATTGATGACATACCTTGAGATTGACATGTAAATGATGTTGTACCTCCAACTTGAGATGTCGTTTGTGGAGTTCCTTCAAATAGAGATGTGTTTGCTGATGTACTTTCAAAATGCAATGTTTTTTATGGTGTGTCTTCAACTGGAGATGTGATTTCCGATGTACCTGGAAAACCACATGTTGTTGTAAATGTGTCTTCAGCTAGAGATGTGCATTGAGCTTCACCTATGGTTGATGATGTGCCCCCAACTTTTGTATCCATTCCTATCCTTCTACAAAATTTCCTCATTTGTGCCCTTTGTTTTTCCAATTTGACATCTCTCTTAGATTGCATGGGAATTTGTGGTTGTATGGGCTGCAATTCCTTTGTTTCACAAGCTACATTTTTTTATTCTCTTCTCCTTGCATTTTTAAGTGCACGTTCTTCTGGTGTTAGAGGCTTTGGTTATTTCCTCGGCATGACCTTGAATGCTACATGTCCACAAACACACATAGAACAAAAGTAAGTAATGCATTTTACAAAAATATTGATGCAGAGAGGGGTAGAAACAATTCAATACAACAAATTAATGAGAATCACAAACCTGGGGTATAAATTGCTGCCACCTAAATGAAAACTAGAGACTCTTGTGTTTATTTTTCTCAAAACCAAATTTTTGATTGTCAACAAAGTCATGAAGAATATGGATTCAAAGAAGGGTTTGTGATGCTATATCTTATAATTATTCACTATTTCTTTGACAATGAGGTAACTTAGAAAGACAATAAGCATTTTGAACTATGTCAACTTAGAATGAAATAGAGTGAATTCCACTAGCCATGCTGGAAATGGACTACTATAAGCAATGCAAATAGAATTCATAAGTAAATTTATGTTAAGTAAATTTCATTTTTTTATTTCTTTTGTTCTTCAAACTCATAAAAATTGAACCTTTTTATGCAAATCCCATCTAATTCAATGTTGAATTCTAATTCCAATTGTTATGATTAATAAAATCTTTAAGGAAATTTAGTTTATATTTCCAAAAACAAACAAATATACTAAATACAAACATTTCAATTTACCAAAATGAATATATTACTTAGATAATGTAAAATGATGTAGAAACTTCAAAATGTCTTCTTCTACGTTGTCTACCAGGTAGATTGGTTGTAAAATGGTGATGGATCAAGCATAGATTAGTACAATATGAAGTCAACTGCAGAAAAAAAGAAGGCATTTTTGACTTGGATATAGTGCTAAACCAGACAAATACAGGAGAATGTGGGCCTGAATCACGGGGTCAACCTTTATTTTTACCGTTTCAAGGTAAACCCATTTGGCGCTCTCCAAATTTGGCAAGCACCAAATATGTTCCTCTGAAAAGGAGAGACTTCAGAGAGAGGGAGAGACACAAAGTGGGAGAGAGATAGAGGGAGTGAGAGAGAAAGGGAGTGGGAGAAAATGAGAGGGGGGTGGGAGGGAGAGAATTGAGAGAGAGAGAGGGGGAGGGAGAGGGCGTGGGAGGGAGAAACCTAAGAGAGAGAGAGGGAGAGAGGCTGGGAGGGAGACACCTAAGAGAAGGAGAGGGAGTCAAAGTGGGAGAGAGGGGGTGGGAAGGAGAGACCTAAGAAAGTAGGGTGGGAGGTAAGTGAGGCCTGACAGAGAGGGATTGTGAGATAAGTGAGGCCTAATCCCTCAACCCCTATACCATGTCAACCCTCAACCCTTAACCCTTAACCCTCAACCTTTAAACCCTAATCCCTCAACCCCTATACCCTCTTAATCCCTCAACCCTCAACACTTAACCCTCAACCCTTGAACCCTAATCCCTCAACCCCCATACCCTCTTAATCCCTCAACCCTCAACCCTTCAACCCTAATCCCTCGACTCCTATACCCTCTTAATCTCTCAACCCCCATACCCTCAACCCTTAAACCCTAATCCCTCAACCCCATACCCTCTTAATCCCTCAACCCTCAACCCTTCAACCCTGATTCCTCAACCCCCATAACCTCTTAATCCCTCAACCCTTCAACCCTAATCCCTCGACCCCTATACCCTCTTAATCCCTCAACCCCCATATCCTCTTAATCCCTTAAACCCTAATCCCTCAACACCATACCCTCTTAATCCCTCAACCCTCAACCCTTCAACCCTAATCCCTCGACCCCTATACCCTCTTAATCCCTCAGATTTTTAGGTTGCCATAAGGAGTATTCAGATTTTCAGGTCCCAGTGTAGTTGTAGGCACATTCAACAACATATGACAGTGAGCATGCTTATGAATGTTTTGTTGAATTTGGGTACACTTTGTATGCTGAAGATGACAAATATTTTTCATATGATAGTAAGAATAATGAAATGCAGACTGATGAGATGAATATGAATCATATTGAATACAATGATTTCTTGAAGGTTTTCAATGACAGTGCATATTGCAGGGTAGGTGGAATGGATAGTTTCAAAAGAAATCTAATGAGCTCTATTCAGAACAAAGTTTATGATAGAGGAAAGTGTAGGTTTTTCTTTTTGAGGTGGCCTGGGGCCATCCCTAATGGGTTAATTTTTTAAACCAAAGCAGGTACAGAGGATTAAGGATTGCCATTGCATGGACAATTCTTAGCAATGCCTCTTTAAAAAATTATCTTCCATGTACAGTAGTTTAGGGTTTTCCACTTCTCCATTTGCTCCATTTTCATATTATTCATCTGTTCATTCCCTCCATCTGTCATCACTTTGCTTGGTCTGCTCTACCGAAGATACTCTGGATTCTTGCAGTGGTTTGCAAAATCACTCATCCCCAATAGGAGCTACAGTTAGAACCCAAAATTTCCATAAAAATTCCTAGGGTTTTCCTATTATTTTCCATAAATTTCCATCAAAACCCTAAGGTATTTTATTTGTTCATGCCTTATATTTTCACTATCTTTTCCATAAAAGTCATTATCCGCGCTCACATATTCCCCCCATTTAATTCCATTACCTTTCAAAAAAAAAAAAAAATCACTGCTTTTTATAAAGCTAAAATACCTTACTCCGCTGCTTTAATATTTAATTTTTATGTCTTACCGCTTTACCATGGTCTCCCATCAGGGGGCTCGCGATATGGCGGTAGCGGTTTGGGAGAAGGCATAAAGTGCTTACCGCCACACCATGTGCGATCAAAACATTGATCGCAGTATCGCGGTGGGCGATAAGTGACAGTGGAGGTAGCAGTCAGAAGAGCCACCGTGGTATTGTGGCCATTAAAATAGTGACTGCGGTAACAGTTAGGGAGTGAATGGGCAGTGGTCAACGGACAGTCATCGTGCAACCGTAGATGGTCACTGAGGAGTCCGCGGTAGCACTGTAGGAACAGATACAACCGGTGATGGAGACTTGAACAGCGGAGATAGAGGCGGTAAGTTAACGGTGAAGTGGTTACCGTGATACCGCAGCTAGCTAGAGGGATGACCGCGGTAGAGCGGTAACAGTCGGGAGAAGACCTTGACGATTAAGACTGCCATACTGCTGGGTAGAAAGATAACGACTACGGTATAGAGGTAAACACAATAAAGGCGGCATGAAAATAAAATATAAGGAGTGGATAAAGTGAAATAAAGGCGGGAAAGGATATAAAATAGAAAAGTCAAAAGCACGACTATAGTTAAACTAGCAATCGCACCTTGGTGTGCAATGGGTACGCCGAAGAGGTATGGAAAGTTAATTAGGGGGAAAATGTTTTAATTATTTTTTGCATGCATTTGTGCAATACATAAGATCAAATTGGTTGGTCATTTAATAAATGATTTTGTTGATATATTATTATTAATATATTTATTACTATTTTTATAATATTATATTATTACTATTAATTTAGTTTTTACTATATATTTTATTATTATTTTTATTCATTTACTATTATATTATTATTATTTTATTAATATATCAAGTTTGCATTATGTTACATATTATTATATTAATAAATGATTGGATTAGGTATTATATATGATTAGTATTATATTATTATTGTCATATATTTTTATAATATAATAATATTTTTATATTATGATTTTTTTGTTATATATTTACTATTATATAGTGCTATATTTGTATTAATAGATTACTATTAATATTAATAATATATTATTAATATTTAAATTATTATATTATTCATAATATTGTATTATTACTTTGATATTACTATTATGTTATTCTACTAAATTATAATATACTATTATTCTTATTATATGATTTTTGAAATATTATACTTAGTAAATTATATTTATTCTTAATATTATATTATTAATAAAATATGATTAATTGTAGTATTATATCACTACCGCTCCCTTAAAAAATCACTTTATATATATTATTTACCGCCCAACCACGACCTCATACATGGGGGCCCACGGTATGGTGGTAATTGTTTGGGGGAGTCGCATTAACCCTTACCGCTATACCGCGGGGGGACACCATATTGTTTGTGGTAGCGCGGTGGTCGAGTAGCAGCTAATGGAGCAGGCATGAGATGTTTACCGCGCCACCGCGCGCGGTTAAACCACAGACCGTGGTAAACAAGTAGTCGTTGGCGAAGGGTGACAGTGGACGGTTAGTGGGCGGTCAGTGAATGCAGTCAGTAGTTTGTAGAGTGGCTACTGCAGTACCGCTGGTAGTTAGGCCAGTGACCGTGGTAGTGCGGTGGCGGTGAGAAAACCGTAGCGGCATCGGTCGAAGCAGTTACCGCGGTACTGCGCATGGCCAAACCACAGACCGTGGTAATGATAGTGGTTGGCGAAGGCAGTCAATGGAGGACAGCAGGGAGCAGTTAATGGTTGGCACTGACGGTTAAGGGTGGCTACCACAGTACCACTGGCAGTCATCCCAGTGACCGTGGTAGCGCGGTAAAGGCTCATTGAGGCAATAAATGTGGGGAGTAAAAAGGATACTGTGATACTGCATGAAGAAAAGTCAAGCCTACGGTGGAGTGGTAACAATAAAGATAATAAGGCCACGGGAAGATAAAAATAAAGGAGCGGATAAAATGAAATTTAAAGGGCGGGAAAGGATATAAAGGGAAAAATCAAAGCGATGATATAGTTAAAAATATTTAATTTGCCGAAAGGAAATCTGATTTAAATATTTTAAATCTCTGTCATAAAAATTCAAACATTTGTAATAGAAAGTGAATGGTCACAACCCTTGGGTATGTAATGTATATATATTTCAGAAAATCTGGGGACAAGTAGAAAAAGAAAGCAGTAGTTAGACTGTAGGAATTAGAATTTTCCCGAGAAGGGACTGGGATGGAAATAATGTACAAAATTTTCTTTGTGCAGTAGGCGTAGGAGTAGGTGTAGTAATTTTATCTGTCCACTTCCCTTTGCCATTGTGGATAGATTGATCAACCAGGAAACAAATCTTAAATCTGCAACATACATATAGGTGCACCCGCCTAGGTTTTGCAGAGCCTGAAGAGTAGAAGGTACAATTGCATCAATTGGCCTTGTTAGTTGGCCAAAAGCGTTGTGAGAGCTTGGCAACCTCTCGTTGTTCAAACCTACATTTTTGAGACCCAACAAGAGGGAGAGAATTGAGAGAGAGAGGGAGAGGGAGAGGGAGAGGGAGAGACATAGAGTGTAGAGGGTAGAGGGTTTTAAGTGTTTAGGGTTTAGGGTTAAGGGTAGAGAGAGAGAGAGGGAGAGAGAGAGAGAGGGAAAGAAGAGAGAGATATTGAGAGAGAGGAGGCAAGGAGGGAGAGATAAATAGGTATAGAGGTACAAATAGGTAGAGAGAAGTAGATATGAAATAAGAGATAGAGGGAGAGGTAGGGATGGAGAGAGAGGTGAGAAAAAAACAAAGAGAGGTCTAGGTAGATAGAGGTGGGAGGAGATAAAGAGAAGTAGAGGGTAGAGTTAAGGATAGAGGGTAGAGTGTTTAAGGGTTAAGGGTTTAACGTTTAGAGTTAAGGGTAAAGGAGAGAGAGATATAGGGAGTGAGCGAGTGAGTGAGTGAGTGAGAGACCTGAGAGAGGGAGAGGGGGTAGGAGGGAGAGACTTGAGATATAGGGAGGGAGGGAGCGAGGGAGTGAGAGAGAGATAAAGGGTAGAGGGTTTAGAGTTTAAGGGTTAAGGGTTTAGGGTTAAGGGTAGATTGGAGAGAGATAGAGGGAGTGAGTGAGAGAGAGAGAGAGAGACCTGAGAGAGGGAGAGGATATAGGAGGGAGAGTCTTGAGAGAGAGAGGGAGCGAGTGGGAGAGAGATAGAGGGTAGAGGGTTTAAGGGTTAAGAGTAGAGGGTTAAGGGTGGAGTGGACAAATACACGAGTGAGTGAGTGAGTGAGAGAGAGAGACTTGAGATAGGGATAGGGAGTAGGAGGGAGAGACATGAGATAGAGAGAGAGAGAAAGAGAGAGAGGGAATGGGAGAGAGAGAGGGTAGAGGGTTTATGGTAGAGGGTAGAGGGTTTTAAGGGTTAAGGGTAGAGGGGAGAGAGATAGAGACTTGGGAGAGGGAGAGGGGGTAGGAGAGAGAGAGAGATGAGGGATGGATATATATGTAGGTAGAGAGAGTTGAGATAGAGATAGAGTAGAGATGGAAGGAGAGAGGGGAAGGAGGGAGAAGTTAGAGAGA